>QRDG01000409.1:103582-184896 GCA_012064385.1 Puccinellia tenuiflora
CCCGTGCAGGTTATCGCAACGACAAATGAGACATACATAGATCACCGCTTCTCTACTCCTCGGTGCACGCCAACGATGAGAGTCTCTGGCTATGGCTCGGGTTACTCAATAGTTACCACGAGATTAAGTGAATGAGAGTTGACGAGCGTATGACTTTACCCCCCCCCCCCCCCCCCCCACCCACTCCTGCCCGCCCCGTGGCGGCGCAAGGGAGGAACCCTAGATCGCGGCCGCCGGGCCTCCCCCTCTCCGCTCCTACTCCTCGCCGCCGCCCAAGGGTGTCGCCGGGCTAAGCCCGTGCGTCGCCGGAAGCGGCGGGGCCCCCTCCCCCCTTGTCTGGTGGCAGCGGCGCGGGATGCTGCGGCTGGCGAGGAGCCGTGCTGCTCGTGGGCGCAGCGGCGCGGCCGATCTTCGGCGGCGTGGGCCTTCTCACGTGTTGCTGGCCGGCAGAGGCCGGGTCTCCCCCGGGCGCAGGCAGCCCGGCGCGGCCATGGTGGCGGCAGCGCGGCCTGGTGGCGGCTCTACAGGTTTGGATGTGGCGGTCTCTCTGCTCCTGCTAGATAGTCGAAGGAGGCAATGGGCAGCGCGGCTGCGGGTGAGCTCTGGCGTCCGCCTCGCCATCACGGGCCAGGGCAGGGGCCCTGGTGAGCCCGTTTTCCTCCTCTGGCTTGGTGGTCGCCGGCAGCCATGGTGGCTGTGGGTGCCGCCCCAGCAGCGGATCTGTGGCCGGCAGCCATGGTGTGGCTGACGGCTGCTTGCTCCCTCCAGTTCAGGCGCTGGTAGCAGCCATGGGGGCTGGTGCTCGCCTCTCTGGCGCGAGGGGTCCGTGGGTGCTGAAGACGTCGAGGCCGCGTGCCGTTTGGTCTGGGCTCGGGTGTCCTTGCCGTGGGCGGTGGCTCTCGGCTCTCGGTTTCGTTCGGTGGTGCGTGGAGCTTGGACGCCGAGGCAGCGGCCCTGGACGGTGGGAATCACTCGGTTGGCAGGCGTGCGAGTGGTTCTGGTGCTGGTTGGTGACCTCGGCCGTGCGGGCGGCGTGGTGATTGACAAGTGACATCCCGTGGCAGCGGTGCGGTTGTCGCTTCGGTGACATTCCAAGCCCTGTGTTGGGTGCCCTAGAGTTCATGCCGAGGGGAAACTCTTGTCCGGTGTTTTCCGGACCGCGGCGGCGATGTCCTTGGACGCCGTTCCCTTCTTGAAGGCGCCGTTGCGGCTCTCTTGGCCCCTGCGTACTCCGGGTGAAAACTTGAGATCCTCGGATCGGGCGGTGGCGGCGCATTGTGTCGTGATCTTCTTGAAGACGTCGCCTTTGAGTACCCGGAATGTTGCTTCCTGGAGGTTGTTGAGGCTTTGGTTGCGAATCTGATGGCAACTTCTCGCCAAGCTTTCTCTGGCAAGGTCTACAACTTTTTCTGCACATCGGTGTTTCTTGTTTGGAGCTTCTTGGTGCCTGTCTACAGCCTCTGTGGTCACTGGCGGTGTTCGTCGTTGCCCTCCTGTAGTCTCCTCGACGTCCCTCTTTTGAGGCCTCCCTGTTGAGCCTGCCTGCAGCTTTGTGGTCGGTGTCTCCTCGGCGTCCTTCTTTGAGGCCTCCCTGTTGAGCCTGTCTACCTGTGTAGACGGTGGCAATGTTCTTCGGTGTATACCTGTAATCGCCTATTAGTTCTGTTCCTCATGTTTGTGCAGGGTTGTGTTGTATGCCGGGTTCAGCACTTTGTATCTTTATCGCCGTTCGGCGTTATTAATTTAGCGTTGGGCCTTTTTTCGCCTTTTATCTAAAAAAATGAGAGTTGACGGTGTAGAGCTGCCAGCCTGCTTTATCTTTTAGATGTGCAATGGCCTCTACTAGTAACATCCAAGTAGTTATATGATTAACACTATTAACCACACTTATTAACTCGTTTTAGTTCTCACTAAAATCAAACCTTTTAAGGATAGATTAGTGCACAATTTATAGCTATATAAAAGATTAGAGACAGACCTAATATTACTCTTAAAGCGTGAGGAGGGACAAGGCTCCACTAGTATAGAAAACACAACCAGTCAACCATAGCATGTAAAATTTCTTATTCATGCACTCAGGATAGCCACAATGTTCACACGGATGATCCATTTGCTGCATTCATATGTTAACAAATAAACAGGTATGAAGAAAACACATTATGAAATAAACATGAAGTAGTTTCACATTAACTCGACTACGATAAGTTGCATATTATACATGACTCAGTCTAAACATCAACTCTAGCTACTACGATAACTTCCATATTATACATGAAACAATACTCAAACATCCATAACTAGATAACTCGACTAAGGTAAGTCTAAATGTCAGTCGCTAAGTATAGCCATTGGCGTTGCTACGGGGTTGGTGGCAAACGACATGTGGCCACCTCCGCATACATCCACGTCTCTAACTGCTCCCAGAACCTGTCGTTAGTCTCCTCGTCGTCCGTGTCGTGGGAAGGCCCGTGCCATGGGAAGGGACCGCGTTGCAGGACCCGAACATATGCGTTCTGTACGTCATCACATCCAGATGCTGATGGCAGTACCTCACCAACGGGTTGTCGTGGTCGTGAGCCTGGCACCGTGCTTTCTGCTGCCTGGCTTGACGATGATGCTCCTTCTCCATGGTGGCCATCCTGATTCCCTCTGACGCGAGGTACTCCGTGTACTCACGATCCTGAGAAAAGTTCAGTACGGCACGAGCTCGGATGGCCATGTAGTCGTAGGCGCGTGCCGCCAACTCCGGGGTCGGCCAGTGGAAAATCCAATGGTTGTGCCCACCAAGGTGGAGCTGCGCCCAAACGACCTCCTGCACCCCACCAATGTCCTCTCCCTCACACCACGGAATCCGTACATTTGAATTACCAAAAAAAATGACATTAGAATTAACAAAAAAATGATGATAGATTGAAATGGGTCTTCTTCGTCACTCTCGACGTCCTTGTCATAACCAGAATCATGTTCGTTGTTATTGCCATAGTTCATATAGACAACATCGATCCTGGGTTATGGTCTTGACAAGAAAATACAAGTATCTCCCCCCCCCCCCCCCCCCCCCGGTTGATATTCATCTGGGCGACGAGTTGCTCCCATCTTTAGCCGTGCAAGTGGGTCCTAGTTCTTCCTTTTGTTACATCAATGGTCTACATGTTCCCATAAGCATTAATTCACACACGTTTGTCAGTCAACTGTTTGAAGTCTAACTGAGCAATGCATGGTACTATCTGTGCAATAATACAAAATTAACATCAATTATATAAAGTGTATTAGAAACAGTAAAAGAAAAAACATATTTATAAGTTGTGTATCAAAAACTTACCCATGAACTTAAGAACTCCTCTCGCATAAAATAGTGAACTTTGTTCCCGTGAAAGGTTGTTTTCGCAATCAGACATACATGCTTGGTATGACATAACCTTCAAACACACAAAACCAATATCACATTAATTCAAGAAGTCAAAACAATCATCATGAGTCTAAATAAAGCAACCATTTTGCGATCATCATCACGAGTTTTAATTTATATAGCCCATCATAACCTACCATACAATTTAATTTATCTAATGCATCTAAAGAAAGCTACCAATGTGATCATCATCACGAATAAGGTATCAATCGATCCAACTGCATACTGGAACCAAGCTTCCTTATCGATCACTGATGCGTGTAAAATATACGCATCTTTATTCATGTTTAAACCGTATATATCTTTGTCATTCATTTGACGAGATATTGACTATGTACCTGCCACTAATCACTAATGAGCAATCAGTTGCAAATCCCTTTGAAATTATTTTTAACTGCAGTTTTGGACATGGAAATCACTGAAAATCTGGACTAAAAGGAAGGAAAAGGTCAAAGGACAAAATTCCAAGTCATGATGTCTTCACAGCACGCGTAACAACCATGGGTACGGTGGCAAGCGACCGTACCTGCCACCGTACCATGAGCCATCCTGACCGTCAGATTAAACCGACCTAAAATCAGGGCCAGAGCTAGCTAATTCACGACGGAAGGCCCTCGAAAACCTAATTTCGTCCGCCTCTAGAATTAAAAGGAGAGGAAACAACCACCAGAAAAACCGCCACGCCGCCGCTCTATTCCCTCAAGCCTCCACGTAGTGCTGCCGCCACCACTACTCCACCATCACCACCATAGTCATAGCCATACTACTTTGTAATCTTGATCTCATCGCGATTCACAACATTGTAATTAAGAACTATCAATCTTTCAATACAAGTACTATTTACCACAATGTTTTCTATTGTTGATATGATCGCGATGTGTGGGTAATCCACTCGGGCTATAAGGGCTGAGGCCTAGCCTCGCAGTTATGTGCAAATTCTTATTCATGAGAAATTAGTTTAATGAGTCCACTATGTTATATACATATGTTTTTGTATCTGTACGTCGCTCCTAGGACTTTTCAGGTACCCAAGACCCCGAAGAGTGATCAAGATAACATTACGACGAGAGATGTGTGGAAGGCTGACAGTGAAACTCAATGACAGCAGGAGGAGTACAACAGCTGAAAGCAAGTATCTTAGGAATTACAATGATGTCACCGTTCTTAATGCTATTGTCTGTTTATTCTTAAATAGCAAGGCAACCACGCAAGACGGATTAGGGCCAGTGGTTGGATGAGCTACTCTATGGTAACCAGTGCTCTAAGCCATAGTGACTTACGGACACATTGCATACATACTCCCTCCGTCTCAAAATAAGTGTCTTAGATTTGTCCAAATATGAATGTATATATATAGAACATGTCTAGATGCATTCATATTTGGACAAATCGAAGATATTTATTTTGGGACGGAGGGAGTATATCTTAGTTTTACTTTTACTTTTAGTTTTAATTTTTGTTTCAAGTGTTGAAAGACACAAAGGAGGAGAAGAATTTATTTTATCTTATTTTTTCTATTACCATAAGTACTGCCAAAGTCTGTGAAAATATTATATATGCAATATATATAAACTGACGTTTCAGGTCCTTAAAAAAATCCGAAGATTTCAATTTTTAGAGGAGTCTATGGGTTTTAATGACCATGAGTACAATGGCAGGTCACCGTACCAGCCAGCGTACCATGTCGTTTCACCTCGGAACGGCCGCGGAAGATTTTTTACATCAAATGGAATAGACAGAACTTTTGACGAGTGGCAGTACAGTGGCAAGCCACCGTACCACAAGCACCCCCTCGGAACGGAAGTGGAAGATTTGAGTTACACCAAAGGGCAAATGAGAGGCGGTACGGTCGCGTGTGACCGTACCCACCACCGTACCACCACAATTTCAGAGATTTCAGGCTAAAAATTAAGTCAGTAAACCGTAACGATTGCCGCTATGGTCGCAAGCGACCGTACCAGCCACCATACCGCCACAATTCGCAGATAATAAGCATCCGAACCTAGCAATCTCAATTCAGAAATTATTTTCTTCCATCTCCAAACCTCCTAGAAACCTAGAGAAATCTCTTTACTTGTTCATCTTTGGTTTGATTCCTCGCACACCAACGATCCAAGGTATGTTTCTCCTTCGATCCACCAATTACTTTTTGCAAAGATTGCCCCGAACATGTTTTATTGCCAATCTAGGGTGTATGTTTCATACCTACTTCTAATCTACTTGAGCATGCTTTGTAATTTGTTTAGGGAGATTTCTACCACTAGTATAATATAGGAATCATGTTGTTATCTCATATGAATGAATGCTTACTAGTTTTAATTTATTTTAGATGAACACAAGAAGCCAAACCCGTGCTAATGCCACTACTAGTGCTAGTCAATCTAGCCAAATAATTAAGAAAACCAACAACGAAAAGTTCTTGGGCATCAAGCTTCAAGAGAAGAACCATGCACGCAGATTCAAAGTTCTTAATGAGCGCGAGATGAGGACAACCAAGTGGGCTTGTCCTACAACTATCAACCGTCTTGGGTTAGGTAATGATTTTAATTTTCTATGCAACAATGTTGGTATCCATCACTTTGTTATGCAGGATGTACCAAACTATCAATGGTTGACGCTGGAACTTTTGAGCATGTTCGAACACTCGGTGGGGATTTTCCCAATTAATGATGCTGAAGAGAGAATAAATTCCAGATGATGATCAGATCGTATGATATGACTGTTACTGAATGGTGCAATCGCTTTGGATTTGTCAACAACAACAGACACACTTGCACTAGTAACGGTCTTCTGAACCCTCAACCATATAAATATTTAAAAGAACGAGTGTTCAAAGTGATATCTCCAAGGGAGGAAATATAGAGTGTCCTGCTATTCGCTATTTTTTCTATGTTATTTCTAACACTTTGCAGGCACGCGGCGAATTCACATATGTCAATGAGGATGAGATGCTCATCCTAGCTAAAGCCGCACAATTACAAACAACAATGACGCCAAATTTGGCAACCATGCTTCTGTTCCATCTTCACCGTCAAGCACACTAGCACCACAGACCCATCACTCGTGGAGGGGTCATCACCGTCCTCGCCATCACACTTGGACGGTCTTGCTCAACTCATCAGCGAGAGTTATATCGCCCTTACCACACTGAGAGCTGCATGTATGATTACTTCTAGTCATGGTAGACTTTATATTCGTGTACTTAGAGTGGGGCATTTGTTTCCCACTCCTATGCCTAACCTATTCTCTATCGAGAATGGACAACTACACTATGACATATAGGGAGAAGAAGAGGAAGTTGAGCCCGAGGCTGAGATGCCCGACGGCATCAAAGTGGAAGCAGGGGAGCCTAAAGAGGAGGCGTACATGCCACCACCATATGCCACGTATGAAGACTTGAATGAGCATGGAGATCACATCGTCGATATAAGAAACCTTGCCAACGATCTCCGTGACACTTCTTTTGACTTAGCACAACAATTTTATTCTTGGGGCAATGGTTGGGCACCAGGCAGTTTTCAGCCGCCACCACAATGATCTCCCATGTGTTTAAAGCTTAAGCTTGGGGAGGTTGTTGTCACTTCTACATCAAGAGGTGGTGACAAGTTATCTTTTTTATTTTCTTTTCTTTTAGAGGTTGTGTTCTTAGCACTTGCATTGGAGTAACCTCCAATATTTTTTGTTTTCATTTTTATCTTTTTAGTTTTTATTCGATAGCCTTATTATTGTGCCAATTTTCTATTCTAAAAAACTTTCTAGAAAATCATGAAAATATTATTCCTTATCATTACTTTCTGGATGTTTCCATTATAATCATTTTGTAGAAGATTGATCCACTCTGAGTTTTCAAGAAACTAGTCCTAAGGAAGAGAGGAATATTTCGTTGACAAAACGTATGTCTTGTGACTCCCACTTTTTGAAAGCTGAACGCTCATATAAATAGTTGTTTCAAGAAGTTATTATATGCATGTGGTAATCAAGTCTTGATAGATATTGTAGATTTTTATTCACATGGTTATTTAGTATTGTTGCTCTTACTCTATTTTTTTAGTGAGCATGTCTTGCCAAAGTACTTAATTACATGAATTTAATGATTGAGAGAAAGTCTTTTATGAAGGCTTGGGTGTTGCAGAAAAATTGTTTGAAGATTCTATCTTTAAGAGGTACTCAACCCATAGTATTTAATGTTAATTGACTTGAATATTGCCTTTGAAAGAAAATTGTCTGATAGAACATATGTTTAGTGGTAAAGTGAGATTCATTCCAAAGTCTGCCATGTTAATCATAGTGACATATATTGCTTTACGCGTGTCTCTACACTTTTGCTGCATTCATGAGATGCTGACAACTGCGCTGGCCTATGAATGATCTACCAAGAGATAACTCTTTGATTTTAGTTATGAGTTGATTTAAACATCTGTAACAACAATGTTATGATGGGTAAAATTATCAGTACTCTCACGAGTGTCTTTACTAGCAGGTTGGGCACTCCTCTGACTTTTGAGCAATCAAAGAACATTAGAGGGAAACCGCATCTATCTGTCATGAGTGCATTGCAGTTGTGACATTATTGTTGCAACCCAACCTAGCCTTTACATTATTAACAAAACATATACGATCTTTGGCATGGTCTCACTAATTCTATAGCTAATTGCTCTTGAAAGTTAATGAAAAAGAAGAGTGATTTATAGAGTCTTTAAACTTATCTTAGTGGGTGTATTTAATGAGTTACCCTTAGACTATACATTTTCGAACATACTCTCGCATTCTTAATATGATGAATATAATTTTTCTAAATGTTCCTTGGCGGGAAAGTGTTCTCTACAAGAAGTAGATTAATTGATGCAATTCCAAATGTCCCTTTTAATATAAATTTACATATGTATTGGCTTACCGAAACTGATATAATATCTTATTGTCACACTAATATAATTATAAGTGAACTAAATTTCTCGTTGTTTTGGTTTAAACACCGAGTTCCTTATGATTTTGTTACTTGATCGGGATGATGAAGGCTTAAGCTTGGGGATGTTGATGCGTAGAAAACATACGCATCTTTATTCATGTTTAAACCGTATCTTTGTCATTCATTTGACGAGATATTGACTCTGTACCTGCCACTAATCACTAATGAGCAATCAATTGCAAATCTCTTTGTCATTACTTTTACCTGCAGTTTTGGACGTGGAAATCACTGAAATCTGGACTAAAAGGAAGGAAAAGGTCAAATGAGAAAATGCCAAGTCATGCTGTCTTCGCAGCACGCGTAACAACCATGGGTACGGTGGCAAGCGACCGTACCTGCCACCGTACCATGCGCCATATTGACCGTCAGATCAAACCGACCTAAAGTCATTAGTGGGCCCAGAGCTAATTTGCGAAGGAAGGCCCTCGAAAACCTAATTTCGTCTGCTGCCAGCATTAAAAGGAGAGGAAACAACCACCAGAAGAACCGCGCGCCCCCGCCATGGCGCCGCTCCATGAAGTGCTGCCGCCATCACCACTACACCATCACCACCATAGACATAGCCATACTACTTTTTAATCTTGATCTCATTGCGATTGGAAACATTGTAAGAACTATCAATCTTTCAGTACAAGTACTATTTACCACAATGTTTTCTTTTGTTGATATAATCGCAATGTGTGAGTAGTCCACTCGGGCTAAGGCCTAGCCCCGCAGTTATGTGCAAATTCTTATTATTCATGGGAAATTAGTTTAATGAGTCCATTATGTTATATGCGTATAGTTTTGTATCTGGACCTCACTCCTAGGACTTGTAAGGTACCCAAGACCCCGGAGTGTGATCAAGGTAATGGTATGACGAGAGATGCGTGGAAGGCTGACAGTGAAACTTGGTGACAGCAAGAGGAGTACAACAGCTGAAAGCAAGTCTCTCTAAGGAATTACAATGATGTCACCGTGCTTAATGATTTTGTCTGTATACATCATATATCATAAGAATTAATTACTCCCTCCGATCCATAAAAAGTGTCGCCACTTAGTACAAAGTTTGTACTAACTTAGTACAAAATGAGCACACTTTTTATGGATCGGAGGGAGTATTACTAATTGTTTACATTTTTATGTTATTTATCCCTTGATACTAATGCACCGCTGCAGGTGAAACCTTAAGCCCTGGCCGATTTTAGTCCATTAAAAAACAACCCTTTTAAGAGAACTAGTTGGTCTGGTAAAACGAGAATTAATCTAGACTTCCTTAGGCTTGTTGACTAACCTTATCAAGCTCGTATTTCCTGGTCCAATAAATGCTGGGTCTCATAGGGGAAAAAGGTACGTACTGCAATCCGATAATCCAGATCGAAGGTATCAATCACATATCTCCTAATATTTCTCATCTTCAACCAGGCTCCATACACCATCAACAGATTTGCATCCATCTTCGATCGAGTTTTAGCCATCTTGATCTTATGATCATGAACGATATCATGAGTACACAACTTCATCTACATCTTCTCTTTTTCTACTTTCTTCACCACTTGCCTCAATTTCCGGATTGCGTCTGTTGCTAGCTCTAACTTTTCGAAACAATGGTTTAACTCGCGTTTTATGTCCCGCTTACCGCATTCACATATTGAATCCTATATATACATATATAGCAATGTCTAAGTCAAATTAAATTAGAATAATTATTTATATATGAAATGACCCTAAGATTGACTAAAGGAAATTATACCACATCCTATCCTTCGAAGGTCGAGACATCGACGAGATCACAACTATGGTGCACATACAATTAATAGGTGACATAGACTCTATATCGAAAAAACTTCAAACTGTCAATCTAAATCAACCTAATTAATCTACATAAAACTAATCAACTAAATAAACAAAGGATCAAGGAGGAGAGCATGTCTGGGCCCACCGAGCAAGGCAGCGACAACCGACGTCAGTGGAAACGGCGACGGCCGGCCACGACAGGAAGAGGCGGCGGCCAAAAGTGACTGAGTTGAGGATGAATGTAATGATCTGTCCATTTTATAAGATTTCCCCGAAATTTACTAGCGGTGTGCTAGTATAGAGCCACGGCACTGGTAATAATGCACTAGTGGCGTGCGTCTGTATGCCCACGCCACTGGTAGCATTCAGAATATGTGCCCACGCCACTACTATTCGGGACGTTAGTGGCATGGCTTATAGTTCTCGCGCACCTAGTAAATTTTGCCCGGCCAGGCTGTTGGGTCCCATACACAAGTGGCATGGAAAAACATAGGCACACCATTGGTAATGGGTTACTAGTGGCGTGGCATATATAATATGCCACGTCACTGGTAAATACCAGTGGCATGATGCAATAGTGACCCGCCACTGATAATTCTCATTTATAAGCACTTTCCTACTTGTGCCTGTCCAAATGATACGATGACATATCCAAGGAGGAAACGATGACCACAATTATGGTTATCGTGGGCATAGTTTCGCCTAGTATAGATCATCGTGGTCCCTAATGTTGCAGGCCACTTTCACCTACATCCATTGGAGAAAGAATACCAGGCATGAAAGAGGGAAGTTGGCTACTGATATCCCACAAGTATAGGGATCGCAGTAGTCTTCGCGGGTAGTATAACCCAATTTATTGGTTCGACTCAAGGGGAGCCAAAGAATACTTAGAGGTCTTCGAGCTGAGTTGTCAATTCAGCCACACCTGGAGAACACAAGTAACACAAGAGGGGTGAAAGTAACAGTGATTTGAAAGCAGTAGTAACAGTAACACGAAAGTAATGATGGTGGAAAATGGACCGGGGTTTATAGTTTCACTAGAGGTAACTCTCCTAAGCAAATAATCATGCATTGGGTGAACAAATTACAGTTGGGAAATTGACAGAATTGCACTAGTTAGTTATGACAAAGAAACCTAGTTAGTGAATCATACGTAGGCATGTGTTCCGTATACAGTTGTATCTACTCGCAATGAGAATTTGCACAACATCTTTTGTCCAATTAAGGAACTTATTGTTGGAAATATGCCCAAGAGGCAATAATAAAGATTATTTTTTATCATATTTCTCATTCATGATAAATGTTTATCCTCCATGTTATAATTGTATTAACCGGAAACAAAATACATGTGTGGAATATAAACAGGAAAGTGTCCCTAGTAAGCCTCTTATGACTAGATCGTTAGTCAAGAGTTGGTTAAGGTTTCCTATCCAAGGACTTGTTAAAGTCACTTGATAACGGAGTCACAACATTGGGAGAATGATGTGATGGATAGACCCATTTAAAGCATAGCAATTGATCGTGTCACAAAGTTTCATTGCCAACGCTTTTAGTATATGTCAAGTATAGTTTCCTTAGAACATGAGATTGTGTCACTCCCATTTACCGGAGGAATACTTTGTGGACATCAAATGTCACTTCGTAACTGGGTGAATATAAAGATGGCTTTCAGGTATCTCCGATGGTATTTGTTGGGTAACATGAATCAAGACTGGAATTTGTCCCTCCATGTGACAGAGAAGATATCTCTGGGCCCTCTCGGTAGTATAGCATCCTAAAGCTTGCAAGCATGTGACTAAGGTGTTTAGTCACGGGGATCCTATTTTATGTGAATGAGTAAAGAGAACTTGCTGGTAATGAGATTAAACTAGGTATGGCGATACCGATGATCGAATCTCGGGCAAGTGAACTAAGAATGTTGCAGACTGCTACTAGTGCTGTTGACCTTAATGCTGATGATCATGATCAGTGGTCCTACTCGTGGGGTTCCCAAAAATTTTCATCCAGACAATTCTACTAGTTTTGCTTCAGAGATATCACTCCTCATGAGGCCTTTGGATGGCTATGGAAAGCAAAGTGTGTTCCTAAAATAAAATTCTTCTGCTGGTTACTTCAACATGATAGGTTGAACACCAGGAATATGCTGAGGAGGAGACACTATAATGTTGGTAATACTTTCAATTGCACTGTGTGCAATGATGGTGTGGAGGAGACTGTTGAGCACTTGTTCTTCCATTGACCCTTTAGCAGGGACTGCTGGGCCAAGATGGGAATGAGCTTTCCCCATCATTTGCAAGCAGATAGACTCCAATTAGTTTCACATGCAAAAATAAATTGGACCAGAGGAATGTTTATGGATGCTTTCGCTATTGCTGCTTGGAACATATGGAAACAAAGGAACAACCTGTATTTCAATGCCATCAGCCCTGACCTGAGTTCCTGGGTTGCAAGATTCAAGGAGGATTTCTTGCTTTTGGTTCATAGGACCAAAGAGGATAGGCACCCTGTCATTCACTCTTTTCTAAACAGCTTTTAATTAACCTTTTTTCTTTTCTTGGCCTAAATTGGCTGTCATGTAAAGCTGTACATATGTAACTTGTTCTGGTTGGTAATATAGAGGCAGTGGGAGATTTTCCCACTGTCATAAAAGCTCAAAAAAAATCTCGGGCAAGTGATATATCGTGAGACAAAGGGAATTGTATACGGGATTAATTGAATCTCCGACATCGTGGTTCAATCGATAAAGAACTTCGTTGAATGTGTAGGAATCAATATGGACATCCCGGTCTCGCTATTGATTATTGATTAGACCATGTCTGCATGTTCTCGAACCCGTAGGGTCACATACTTAACGCTTCGATGTGGCTAGGGCATACTTTGAGATAATTGATGGTGTAAACGAATATTGATTTGGAGTCTCGGATGAGATCCTAGATATCACGAGGAGCTCCGGAAGAGTCCGGAGATAAAGTTTCATATAAGGAAAGTGGTTTCCAGGGTTTCGAAAAAGTTCAGGATTTTTCCGGCAGGGTACCGGAATAATTCTAGAAGGTTCCGAAAGGTTCCAAAGTGGCTCCCACCTATCGGTAGGACCAACTTGGGCTACGGGGAGGTGCAGCAGCCCACATGGGCTGGCCGCACCCTATCCCAAAAGGCCCATGCGGCTGGCCCAAGGGGAACCCTAACCCTAAAAGGAATGGGGCGCCTTGGGGGGCAAGTCTTCCCCCTTGGCCGCTGGCCCTAGTGCTTGGAGGAGGGGCAAAGGCTGCCCTCCACGCCTATATAAGGAGGAGGGAAGGGCTGGGGCGCAGCACCCCATGAAACCCTAGACGCCACCCCTCTCTCTCCTCTCTCCCTCTCTCGTGTGCATGGCTTGGCGAAGCCCTGTTCGCGAAGAACCTCCACCATCTCCACCACCACACCGTCGTGCTGCTGGGATCTCTCGAGCCACTTGTTCCTCGCTTGCGGGATCAAGGAGAAGAAGTCTTCATCAAGCTGAACGTGTGGATACCGCAGAGGTGCTGCTCGTGCGGCGCTTCGTCTGATTGGATCTCGGATCGGATAATACATCTCCTCGCGACTAGATGAGTATAGTTGCGGGGATCGACAGACCAACCCCTGCATCAAAAAATCGCGTTTGCTCATTCTACAAGGGTAAGAGATTGGATCTCCTCCTCGTTACCTTCGTCTAATAGATCTAGATCCGTTGGGTTTTTTCCGCTTGTTATGTAGGATTTTTTTGTTTTCTATGCAACGAACCCTTCAGTGCTATCAGAGCCTAGATCTATTCGTAGATGTTGGTGCGATTAGAACACAAGGAGTTGTGGGCGTTGATGTTTTTGTTGCTACCTTCCCACGCGCATTTTGTATCTTTACGTTATGGTGGGATTGAAGCGGTCCGGACTAACTTTATTCGTCCGCGTACGAGAGACAGGTTCCACACTTAACGTGCAACTTGTATTGCAATGTGGCTGACGGGTGTCTGTTTCTCTTGCTATTGTGAGATGCGATCTTCAAAGGAAGGCCTTTAAAAAGGATATAAAATAAGCAACTTTTATATCACCGTTGTGGCTTTGCGTAGATTAGAACGGTTCTATCTCATGACCCATAGAAGCCACGTAAAAAATTGCATATACAAAGTAGAGGACGTCTAACTTGTTTTTGCAGGGTTTTGTGATATGGTATGGCCAAGATGTGATTTGTGATAACGTATGCAATGATCATATTCTGTAATCTTTCACGACTTGCATGTCAATAAGTACGGCGACCGGCAGGAGCCATATGGTTGTCTCATTATTTTATTGCATGACCTGCGTGTCACTTTAATGTCATGTAATTGCTTTTACTTTATCACTAAGAGTAGCAATAGTTAGTGGAGGTAACTATGAGACGGCGACGTCATGCTGGTGGTGATGGAGATCATGCCGGTGCTTTGGAGATGGAGATCAAAGGCACAAGAAGAAAAGGCTATACCATGTCAAAATTAAATTGCATGTGATGTTTATCCTTTTACGCACCTTGTTTTGCTTTGATTGCGACGGTAGCATTATAATGTGATCTCTCTTGTTAATATCAAGAATTGTTCTCCCCTAGTATGCACCGTTGCAAAAGCTCGTCGTGTTGAAGCATCACGTGATGATCGGGTGTGATAAACTCTACGTTTGCATACAACGGGTGTAAGCCAGTTTTACACACGCAGAAATACTACGGTTTCCTTGATGAGCCTAGCATGTACAAACATGGCCTCGGAACACAAGAACCGAAAGGTTAAACATGAGTCATATGGATGATATGATCAACATGGTGATGTTCACTATTGAAGCTACATCATCTCACGTGATGATCGGAATTGGTGTAGTGCATTTGGATCATGTGTCACTAAACAACTTGAGGGATGTTGAGTTTAGTGGGAGTTCATTAGTAATTTGACTAACTTGAACCAATTATCATGAAAAATCAATCAAAGAGTATTTGCATAATTTGTTGTAGCCAATGGCATCCGCAAACGACCTTACACTTAGAAAGTTAATTAAGATAAAACTGTTATGATCTGGTAAATCAATTATGATTGGTACCGTGTTAGTGAAATTTAAATTGAGTCCTATTGCAAAATTTTCGGTAAAACCGACCTAGCTCCATATGATTAATAGTTGATTGATCTAATGAGTAATAATTCCGACTTAGTATCTCGTGTCATGCGTGTTTCCACAATACCGGATCTTAAAAGAATGTTTTGAGAATTAAGGTAATCCGAGAGCTGAAAGATTGTTTTCAGATACAAGCATGGAGTGGAAGATATATTGATATCCGAAACCCTGTTTGTGGCAACATGACAAAGTATAATTTTAGTGTGACAATGTGTGCTTATATTTTGAATATATGCAAGGTTTGCAGACACTAATATTATTCTCTAAGTTCCTTCCTTCGAGCTAAAGTAGCTTCATCACAAAGTTGTTATGATGGGATGGATTAAAAGTATGTGGTAAAATCGTTTACTATACTTGGAGATTACTAAGAGTGGAATCAGGAAGAATGCTAAAGATATGGTGATATTAAGTAAAGCGATCAACTTCAAAGTGTGACTCTAAAGATGATAGTAGATGACTAACGCGCCAAGGAGCATGTGCTAGTTTTGACTGGCATTGTTTGATGTTGAATGATTCTTCTATAAAGGAAAGGAAATACTGAAGATAAAAATTACAAAAGTATATGACAGAAAATAAAAGACTGGAAAAGTCCAGCTCAGATGTATATAAATGATATACAACTTATAGATGTGATTTACTAGTTAACGATGTATTCCTTGGGTATTTTGGATATCGGATTGGTTGGTATGATTTGTCATACAAATACAATACAAAAATACTATGGCCTAAAATAACTAGTAGAACATATTGTGGCGATGCACGACAAGAATGGAAATAAAGTGTTATTTTGTTCATCGTTGCATCCAACCAAAGCTTCAAGATTTATTTTAAGAACTTAATAAATTGTTATTTTGTTCCGGTTGTTTGTAAGAATAAATAGTTATTCAAACTATGACCATGTTCCATAGTCGATGGATGAGTTAATATAAATCGTGTTGGAAAGATAAAGCATCTATAAATGCTAAACGTCGCAAGACGAAAAATTAAAGAATTTCACTTAAATTGTGACACCACCTTTTAGTTCATATTGGAAAGGAAAACATGAAGAAACTCCATGTTGATGGACTTTTTGGAGTTAATTTTATTTTGAATAAATTGACGCTTGTGAGCCTTTTTCCAAAAGATGACTAAAACACCATTCATAGGCCAAAGGTGAATGGACGACTAATTTAGTGGAGATTATACATATTGATGTATATGGTCCATTATGTGTAGCCATGTGTGGTGGATTAATTTTACTTCATAAAATACCACCGATTTTAAGTGGATATATGAGCATGTCTATTTAAAGAGAAAGGAGTTTGATATTTTTGAATTAGTTCAAAAATATCATTGGTATGAAGTGAAAACATCATAACAAGAAGATCAAGTATTTATGATTGGATAATAAAGAATAAAATTTGAGTTACGAGTTTGGCAAAAAAGTCTGAGGAGTTGCAGAATTGTTCCACAACTTATGCTTCCTGAAAAACCCCACAGGAGTGTGGAATGTTCGGGAGACATAATCAAACCTTGTTCGACATGGTGAGAAAAAAAAATGCCGTTTCATTTTTTTTGTAGTTTATCCATTAGAGACTACAACTTTACACTTAAAAGAGCGCCATCATGATCCGTTTGTAATTGACACCATGTTTCGGGTAGCGACCCGAAATTGTCTATTCTCAAATTTTGTTATGCATAGCATGTGTAAAATGTTTACAACCAAATCGGATAAATATGTGTTTATAAGGTTATCCCAAACCTGTTGGGTATTTCTCCTGTCACTGAACCTTGGACAAAAGTTTTTGTCGGGAAGGTGGATTTCTCGAGAAAGTGATTCTTGCGAAAGAGGTGAGTGGGAGGACAGTGCAACTCGACGAAATTGGAGAATTATCGTCATCATGTCAAGAGTAGCGCAACACCGGAAGTTGTTTTGGGGTTTCCTATTTTTACTAAATGGAAGACTACATGTGATGTAGAAACTTCGGAAAGAGTTTGCAAACTGAACCACGTAGGTCGCTAAAAACTTTATACCCAGACCAACTTGTGGTTTGAGAATGAAGTGTTGTTTTGACAACAAAGGACTTACAAATTATAAAGGAAGCAGATGATGGGATCTTACTTCGTAAATTGGCTATAAGCGTTATATCCACACAAGACATGGATGTTCATATCCATTGAAAGTTCGATTTGTCGAAAAGATGTTTACGACAAAGTTCAAAGAGTTGACTACAAAAGATTTTTGTTCTTCTGTAGTGGTGCTTTAGTCTTTATAGATAATTCTAGCAAAAGTTACATATTTTTTATATGAAGTTGAATAACAAAACGAAATTCCTCTCAAGGAAGTTTGATCAAGGACGTGTATGCGACACGGTTCGAGAGTTTTGTAAAATTCAAAAGTTGCTCGAAAGGTATGCGAATTTCAATGGTTGAAATAAGCATAACGAAGTTGGAATCTTTACATTAATGAAGTTATCAAAAGAGCTTGATTCCATCATGGGTGGTGAAGATGCTTGTAGAGTTACAAGAAATTAAGTGGGAGCGCTAAGACATATTTCTAATACTTTATGTAGATGACATATAAGGTGTGTTTGGTAGCCTGTATGTGTTGGGCATAGGCTTCCCAACAGAGACAGGCTGGCCTCATACAGGCTGAACTGAGACTTTATTTTGTGTTTGGTAGCTCGTATCTATTCAGACGGGCTGGGATAAGATGTTGTTTGGTACCTTGTATGTACTGGGACAGGCTGAAATTACAAATAAGTCCAAGTTCTTACATAGAGGACCTTAAATAGAAATAAAAATGCAATCAGGTCCTTAGACCATGCTTGGCGTGCGGGGAGCAGCTTGCCCCATGTAGCTTGTCAGCACGGCCGCCGCCGCCATGCCCAGGCCACCGGTACGGCACCCAGGCCGCGTCCTGGCTTGCCGCCGGTATGCCCAAGCCGCCGGTCCGCCATCCCGGCTCGCCCCTAGCAGCCTCGGCCGAGCGCCCTCACGGCCATACCGCACCTAGGACGTCGTTGCCGAGCTCGCCGTCGCGGACCTCGTCCTCGTGCCACACGGCCTGCCAGGCCACGCCCAGGCCAACGCCTCCGCGCGTTGCCACCGCCATGCGCTGCCACACTTCCTCCACGCGCTGCCGTGCGCAGCCGCCAAACGTCGTCGCCGCCGCCAAACGCAGCCACCAGGAGGCCGGGAAAGGCAGCGTGGCCTGCCGCTGCTCGGTTTCCAGTGAGGACCTCAGAGTAGAGGCGGTTTCCGGTGAGGAGCTCGGAGGGAGAGGCGGTTTCCGGTGAGGAGCTCAGGACGATGCGGTTGACGAGGAAGAGAGAAGAAGGCATGCGGGGAAAATAGGAGGAGAAGAGATGTGCGGGGCGGTGACCCCTAGCGGGCTGAACCACACGCGCGGGGAAATTTTCGGGATGGACTCAGCCTGGCTGAGTTGTGAAGCTCGATTTCTGCTTCTCAACCGGGCCTGGCTGAGGAATCTTTTTCGTATGAGGTGGGCATGGCCCAGATGCCTCACCCAGGCTACCAAACAACTAAAAGTTGTATGAGGTGAGAATATCTGGGCTCAACCAGGCTACCAAACACACCCATAGTTGATTGGAAAGTATGTAATTTAAATTAACATGGATAAGTTTTTATATTGATAAAAGACTTAGGCTGAATAACATATTGGGGATCAATATCTATAGAGACAGATTTAGGCGCTTGATTTAGTTGAGCCAAAGTACATAGATGAAGTATTGAAGTAAGTCAATATACAGAAACGACAAGAATGGGTTCTTGACGCATGGCAGATGATTGAGCAATACTCAAGTGTTTTGACAAGAAAGATGAGCAAAATTGAAATTGAGATTTCTAAATCATATGTTCCATGATGTGTACACAACCAGATATGTCCTAAGTTATAAAGTGTTATACCAGGATAATTCATATGATGATTAGACAACTGTGGGAAAGATCCTTAAGTATTTTAGAAAAACTAAGGATGAGTCTTCCTGTATAGTAATGGCAAACTACTGTAAAGTGTTACACTAAGGGTCTTGTCATATATACAATTCTATCTCAAATTAAGATATGTGTTGAATGGAAGGTGGTACGATAGGCTGGAAGGAAGTTCCATGCTAGTTTTGAATGAGTTTCAAAAGGTATTGTGATGGATACTACAACAAAGGCAAAGTATGTTGTTGTGTTGACAACAAATAAGAAGAGTATTTTGTGTCAAGGAGTTCTTTATTGAACTAGGTGAATTTTCAAGAATGCGAGTACTATGAAGCTCCATTTTCGTAATGGTGGTGACATTGATTCGAGCTGAGGAATTAAGGTCTCACCAACTGACCAAATACAAAGTCATCTCATTGGAGAATGAGTGATGTGTATAGATGCAGATACAAATAGACCTGAAGCGTCAGATCTTTTGATAAACCTCTTCCACGAGCAAAACATGATCAGCACCAAAAGGCCATGGGTGTTAGATTTCTACAAATACAAACTAGATTATTGACTCTAGTGCAAGTGGAGACTGTTGGAAATATGCCCAAGAGGCAATAATAAAGATTTTTTTAATCATATTTCTCGTTCATGATAAATGTTTATCCTCCATGCTATCATTGTATTAACCGGAAACAAAATACATGCGTGGAATATAAACAACAAAATGTCCATAGTAAGCCTCTTATGACTAGTTCGTTAGTCAAGAGTTGGTTAAGGTTTCCTAGCCAAGGACTTATTAACTTCATTTGATAAAGGAGTCACAACATTGGGAGAATGATGTGATGGATATACCCATTTAAAGCATAGCAATTGATCGTGTCACAAAGTTTCATTGCCAACACTTTTAGTATATGTCAAGTATAGTTTCCTTAGACCATGAGATTGTGTCACTCCCATTTACCGGAGGAATACTTTGTGGACATCAAACGTTACTTCGTAACTGGGTGATTATAAAGATGGCTTTCAGGTATCTCCGATGGTATTTGTTGGGTAACATGAATCAAGATTGGAATTTGTCCCTCCATGTGACGGAGAAGATATCTCTGGGCCCTCTCGGTAGTATAGCATCCTAAAGCTTTCAAGCATGTGACTAAGGTGTTTAGTCACGGGGATCCTATTCTATGTGAACGAGTAAAGAGAACTTGCCGGTAACAAGATTAAACTAAGTATGGCGATACCGACGATCAAATCTCGGGCAAGTGATATATCGTGAGACAAAGGGAATCGTATACGAGATTAATTGAATCTCCGACATCATGGTTTAATCGATAAAAAACTTCGTTGAATGTGTAGGCATCAATATGGACATCCCGGTCCCGCTATTGATTATTGATTAGATTATGTCTGCATGTTCTCGAGCCCGTAGGGTCACACACTTAACGCTTCGATCGATGTAGCTAGGGCATACGTTGAGATAATTGATGATGTAAACGAATATTGATTCGGAGTCTCGGATGAGATCCTAGATATCACGAGGAGCTCCGGAAGAGTCCGGAGAAAGTTCATATAGGAAGTGTTTCCAGGTTCGGAAGTTCAGATTTCCGACTGGGTACCGCAATAATTCTAGAGGGTTCCGGAAGGTTCCAAAGTGGCTCCCACCTGTCGGTAGGACCAACTTGGGCTAAGGGGAGGTGCAGCAGCCCACATGGGCTGGCCGCACCCCATCTCTAAAGGCCCATGCGGCTGGCCAAAGGGGAACCCTAACCCTAAAAGGAAGGGGGCGCTTTGGGGGGCAAGTCTTCCCCCTTGGCCGCCGGACCTAGGGCTTGGGGGAGGGGCTAAGGCTGCCCCCATGCCTATATAAGGAGGAGGGAAGGGCTGCGGCGCAGCACCCCATGAAACCCTAGCTGCCACCCCTCTCCCTCCTCTCTCCCTCTCTCGTGTGCATGGCTTGGCGAAGCCCTGTCCGCGGTGAACCTCCACCATCTCCACCACCACACCATCGTGCTGCTGAGATCTCTCGAGCCACTTCTTCCTCGCTTGCGGGATCAAGGAGAAGAAGTCTTCATCAAGCTGAACGCGTGGATACCGCGGAGGTGCTGATCATGCGGTGCTTCGTCGGATTGGATCTCGGATCGGATAATACATCTCCTCGCGACTAGATGAGTCTAGTTACGGGGATCAACAGACCAACCCCTGCATCGACAAAACGCGTTTGCTCGTTCTTCAAGGTTAAGAGATTGGATCTCCTCCTCGCTACCTTCGTCTAATAGATCTAGATCCGTTGAGTTTCTTCCGTTTGTTACGTACGAATTTTTTTTTGTTTTCCATGTAACGAACCCTTCACTTATGGTAATTAAGGTGCTCCTTTTAATAGAGCACCGAAGCAAAGCATTAACATTCAGGGAACACATGTAATCCTCAAGTTACAAGTCATCCCCATTGATACCCCAAGCTGTCACCTTTGGGGTCGCCGGTTCAAACATGTAACAGGTGCATACAACTTGTAGGTACGATCTAAGCAACAATTATATTCATGCAAACATAATGAGCCCGAATCTAAGATCATGCCACTCGTGCACTAGTGACAAGCATTAAGCATAACAAGGGTGCAGCTAGCAACAACAATTCATAAACATAAGTGACTCATCATAATGTAACAATCCATCGGATCAAAACAAACACAACACATATTACATCGGATTGACCTCGATCATGTAGGGTAGCTCACGAGAACATGGTATTGAACAACAAGGGGGAAAGACTACCAACTAGCTACTGCTACAAACCCGTAGTCCATGGGGGGACTACTCACAACGCATCCCGGAGGCAGCATGGCGATGAAGATGGCTCCGGGGGACAATCCCCGTCCCGGCAGGGTGCCGGAACAGGATCAATCTGGCCCCCGAAACTTGTCGGCGATGGCGGCGGAGCTCTGTATCGTATTTGGGAAATCCTTCGGGAGTTAGGGTTTTTTCGTCGGGGATGATTTTATAGGCGTCGGAGGCGGCCGAGGGGTGCCCCACAGAGCAGGGGCGGGTCCCAGCCGCGAGTCCAAGGGCGGCCGCGGCCAGGGGTCGCCCTGGCCTGTGTGGGTCCCCTGAGGCTGTCCTTCGGGCTCCGGTCTTCATTTGTTCGATAAAAAATCCCCGTAAATTTTCGTCCAATTTCGAGAATATTTCCAGAAGTAACTTTCTGCAACAAAAACAACACAAAAACAGGGAACTGGCACTGGTCATCTTGTCAATAGGTTAGTCCAATAAAATGCCTGAAAAAATGATATAATATGATAGTAAAAACATATGGCATCGATATAAAACAAGCATGGATCAATCAAAAATTATTGATACGTTTGACTCGTATCACCTACTGGAGTTTTCCATAGGAAGGGAATCACACACCATTGCTAACGAAAGGCATGACATGCACCTACCAACATATCACTAGGGGCGGAGGCCTCCGCCACTAGCACATCTCAGCCTACCACACCTCAACACCGACAAGGAGGCCCTCAAGTCGCTGCAAGAAGGTCCGATCGACATAGGAGCAGCATGTCGTGAAACTCCACCCAGGAAACCAAGCACCTGTCCTTGCCACGAAGGAAGCTAGAGTTGTGCACGGGAGGTAGTTTTCATGAATGTAGGAGAGTCATGTTGCCACCGACCGGCCAGCTTATTACCGTTGCCACCAAAGACAGGGGAAGCAGGGAAAGGGATTAGAAGCGGGGCTATGGATTGGGTGCTTTTGAGTCACTTGGGGTAGGTCAGCGGGCTTGCACCACATCTATCAAGAGAGAGTGATCTTGGTAAGAACAAAAATGATGGGCATTCCTCTTAATACAAAATTATGTGCATCTGTTTCTAAGAAAAATGTGCTTCGATACTAAATACCTAATTGGCGTATGACCGCAAAAAAAAAACTATTTGGCGTAAAAAAGCAATACAATGAAAGATACTCTTAGACTAGTCACAATGGGGTATCATAGGTGGTATCATGCATGCCATGTTGGCAAAAAGCTGACGTGTCACTGTAATTAATGATGAGAGAGGTGATAGTAGTATCATAAGTAGATACTGTAACATAACGGATTCCAATGCAAAATGAGTTTACAAGCTAATAAATGTAGTATTGTATTATACCACAAATATGTTAGTACCTATTGTGAAGGTAGTAACATAGACTAGTATCATATGCATGATACTAGTATATGATACTCCACATTGTGGCTAGTCTTACAGACAAGGTGGACAAATGTACCCTTGAGATGATGAAATTTAAGAGGTGTAATTAGTTCATATATGATGGAAGGGGGGGGGGGGGGGGGGGGGGGCGTGGGGCAGAAATAATCTGAAATACAAACCATGTAAATTGAAAAAAAAATTATGGACAATGTAATTCAAAAGGAGGGGAGTACGAATAAATGGACGACATAGCTCAGGTTTACAACACGCTTCTCATCACTGTGCCCTGCTCTGTAATTAAATGTGTTAATTACTCTCTTTCGGCGCCTGCGCGCCTTGCATTTCCATGACCCTTGCTCGATCCATTTGCTCCCTGCCACGCATGAATGCAGCAGCAAACTATAGTAATTAAATTCCATTTAAGGCAGACTGCGTATATGGTCATTACTGATGTACACTTTTCACCGCAGTAATAACGGCACATTCCTTTTGCCCCGCAAGTAGTAACATGCATGTTAACCTTGGGTCGCATCGCATGCATCTCTAGGTAATATATTCCCTGCCACTGGCCACCATTACTTAAGAAAGCTGCTTAAACAATAAACCACAAAGAACTAACAAGATAAAGCCAAGGCAAGCTTATCAAGTTCGATAAATGTATAAAGTGGCGACATAGCAACTTCTACATGTCTCTTTGTGTATGTCTTATTGCCTTGCATATAGTTATGTAATCTAATAATCAGCTAGGTACTTTTCTGGACCACCGCCAGAAGCTACCTAAATGCTTGCAACTGCAAGATATATATCGTGTAAACTTGTTTGAATTTGGAAACGATTTCAGATTCGTTATTTTAACCTGTATTACATGTGCATCCGATAATACCATTTTCTTTCTAGTCCATTTATGGATCTCAATCCCACCTTCCATGTCTCTTACCCTCCCGACTTGGTACCCCCACCCACCCACTCTATTACCAACCTCCTACCCAGGACAAATATCTAGTGGGGGCATATAGTTTGACTGGGGGCGTTCATGTTGTGAATTCAAAAAATTCATGATGTTTTCTTCAAAGTTCTAAAGGATTTCAGAAATTTGAGTGGGGGCATATGCCCCCACTCAGCCCTCTTTGGGTCCGCCTCTGCTCCTACTCATCCTCCCCGGGCAAAGGATTTGAAGCTTGCAGGGGTGAATAATTTAGCTTAAATATCGATTGACAGGTACAAGTGCCGGGAAATCAATTAACATCCAATTGCTACAACTATCAAAAACAACATTATAAAATTTGCAAAAAATACTAATTTGAACTTCCACTTCCATAAGATGTTCAAAAACGTAGATTCTATAACATGTAAAAAACTCTTTATAAAATTTAAGCATAGAAGAAGTGTTTCCATTTGGATCACGCATGAGGGACCGGAGACTTGGGGCGGCCGGCTCGGCTCGACCCTATGGTGGGCCCACCACCGATCCGCTGCCACACACTAGTACTTAACCACTTCCCATGTTGTCATGTGCTCCACCATAGCCATAGTTGCCCCTCCTTCTCCATCTGTTATGTTAATACATTACAAAAGCTAACGACCTTCTTTATCTCTAATGATTAGGTGGGTACGAACAAAGGATGGGCATAACCATAGCTCTGACCCTACTCTAGATAATTCTCTATTTGCATTTTTTCAAAATATTTAGACAAAGCTTCTTATGAACTAAGATGTTCAACAAAATTGTGCTAACTGTTAGTTCTTGCTTATATCTGATCCAGTTGATAATGAGTAAAAATAAATTCGACTGGGCTAAACTGTTGACTCGTACCAACTAGTTCTCAACTGTCGAAATCCAACTCGTAATCGCTTGAAAGACATGAAGTGGGCATATGCTATGATTAGGTAGGTCGTCTATATTGCCCAATATACATACAAAATACGACGAGAAGCTAGTGAGCTAAGAAAGTGTAGCATACACCAAACTAGGCAGACATTGAACTTTCATTAACAAGATAATTTCCCTAGCGAAGAGTGGCCACGTGAAATTGTGCTACTATATTTTGTATAGTTGTCTACCAGGTGTTTCACCACTAAGGAGAAATCTAATTATATGTGTAGGCATGTCCCCCAGTATTGTTACGGGTCAAAATCCAGAATTCCATATTACTAGTCGCCCTAGATAAACCACCTTCTTATGAAAGAATACTGATTGGATAAATTTTGGGAAAAATTAAAGAAACTTTGGTACAATATTCATTTCAAAAACTTCAATGGTGATTTTTTTTAATTATAGTCGATTTTATTTGAAGCTAGTAGCCGAAAGACTATCTCCCAACCATGCCCTCCATAGCTAGGGCGCCAGAAGGAGCTATGGTCTCCTTCCTGCCCTAATGCTATATATGTTAAATAAAATTTATTGTGCAACTTATTTCTACGTGCACTATGTCATAAACTTAAATTTAGTTATTTCCGTAGCATTTCAATCTATCAACTCACTATGACCTATATGTACATTCGAAAACTTAAATTTTATTAATCCTAGTGGGTGTTTCAAATATTTCTAGACCATCCTTAGCTCCTAGATTCACTCACTACTAGGAAAAGTGCTATCTGCGGCGCACCTTTTTGGAATGATGTGGCGCATCCTGGAAAATGTGGGATGCGCCACAGATACGTTGCCACTAAATTATTTTTCTGTGGTGCGCCACAGAAATGCGAAGATTCTGTGGCGCACCCATAACCGTGCGCCACAGAAATATTTCAGTGGCTTGCGCCACAGATTTTTTTTTTTGAATTTCAAAAAAAAGGGCGGCCAGATCTAGATCTAGCCGCCGGAATTTTGTCGGAGCTCGTCGGAGGCCGTGTTGCCGTGGGTGGAGGAGGGGGTCGCCGGAGGTTGCCGGAGGTGGAGGTGGAGGTCGCCGGGGTGGAGGAGGAGGTCGCCGGAGGTGGAGGTCGCCGGGGTTGTGGAGGAGGTCGCTAGGGTGGTGGAGGAGGTCGCCGGAGGTGGAGGTCGCCGGGGTTGTGGAGGAGGTCGCCGGAGGTGGAGGTGGAGGAGGAGGAGAGAAGATGTGGAGGAGAGGAGAGGAGAAGAGAAGGAGGAGGGAGGAGAAGGGGAGAGGAGAAGTGGAGGAGAAGGGGAGAGGAGAAGTGGAGGAGAGGAGAAGGGGAGAGGAGAAGTGGAGGGAGAAGTGGAGGAGAGAAGGGGAAAATAGAGGGAGAGAAGGGGTTGCCGGTGGGATTAAAAAATTCGAATCCTGCCCAACATTTCTGTGGCGCATATGTGGATATGCGCCACAGAATTGTCTTTTCTATTTTTTTTGAATTTTTTTGATTTTGCAGGAAAATTTCTTCAAACGGGCATACATTTTTTTCTTTTGAAATTTTGAGAATCTGAGAAAAGTCCAACCGGGTAAACCCGGGTGAGGGCGGTTCCGAAATTTTCTCTAGTTTTTTTTTTGAGATATTGAACGCATTTTTTCGACATCGTATGCAAAAGTTATGGCCGTTTTAATATTTTTTCACCTACTTTTGAAAAAAAAGTCAAAATATGTATTTTAAATTTTTTCCTAACAAGTAGACCGTAAACCTTCCCTATATCTAAAAGGATTTATTTTTTGAATTTTTTATCATTTTCTTTCACTTGGTGCAAAACTGAAAAGGCAATGCACGCGGGGGCGCGCGGGGGGGGGGGGGGGGGGGGATCTGTTCTAAACAATTCTGTGGCGTTTCTGTAGCGCATGGAGCCACATGCGCCACAGAAATGTAGATTTCTGTGGCGCATGTCCCCAAGGTGCGCCACAGAAATCGAGAATTTAGTGGCGCACGCCGAGAGGTGCGCCACAAAAATTTGTTTAGTGGCGCATGCAATACTGGTGCGCCGCAGAAATGCATTTCACCTATAGCTAGTTTCCTAGTAGTGACTACTGCCAGCACAGGCCTTCCAACAGCCTCGTTGGTGCATTTGCTTCATCTTCCTTCTCAACGATGATGTCCCCTATCTACCACCACTTTACTATCCTAACACCTTCTACCTGTAAGCCAGACCCTATCTACCGCCACCGATTGTAATTAGATGATTATCTTATGGCGAACTCTAAGAGCAAGGTTAATAATACAGTCGAGTGTTGGTTGTATGTCATTGTCATGTCGTATATAGTCAGTTTATATCCAGCATATATAGTAGCTGGCTATATATATGTACTATTTTTATCAATACATGACCCAGGTTACACTCTCACAAATTGTCTAAAATCCAGCTGGCAACTAAGTAACAACCGACTTCTATTCTATCTCCTCTGCTCTATCCTCCAACTAAGTAAAATTATATTATTTAAAGAGAAAAAACAGGTTTAGTACATGAAGTTGCCCCGGATGTGCGTTTTAGTCACGAAGTTGCAGAACACGAAATTCCTGTCACCAAGTTGCCACACGTGAGCGTTTTGGTCAGTTTTGCATACGTGGCAGTCTGTG
Organism: Puccinellia tenuiflora; assembly: GCA_012064385.1. Lineage (NCBI taxonomy): Eukaryota > Viridiplantae > Streptophyta > Magnoliopsida > Poales > Poaceae > Puccinellia > Puccinellia tenuiflora. The sequence goes on from QRDG01000409.1 coordinate 131,441, forward strand.
TTTTTGCAAATACCCCCCTGAAGTTTTATTTATTTCAATCGCTAGGTCCTTTTTAACTATTTTTCTTTCACTTTTTAGGTTGGGGTTTGTAAAAAAACAAAACTTCAGGGGGTATTTACAAAAACACAGATTGCCACGTATGCAAACTGACCAAAACGCTCACCCGTGGCAACTTGGTGACCGGAATTTCGTGTTCTGCAACTTCGTGACTAAAACGCACATCCGGGGCAACTTCATGTACTAAACCTGCGTTTTTCTCTTATTTAAATTCTTATATCATGCTTACATCTGCTCTAACTTGTTGATACCTGAAAGGAAGCCATTGCCCTGACAAACATTTAACATTAAGAGATCTCTAACAAACGAGGCTGTTCCTCCTCATGCGCTAATACTCTTTGAAAAAAATATGTGAGGCATGAATTAATGATGCAAGACACGGAGAAGTCATGGCACAGTTAAGTAAGACATGAATATGATCGTCCCATCTATGCCGTCGAAGTAATGGCAACTGCAGCCCGAATTTAGTGATCATCAGCTCGCTAGCCGTCGCGTCCCTCCCTCTCGATCGCCCCTGCATCCTGCCTCAACATTTACTCCCACATTAACCCCCATCAACAACCGGATGCTTCCGAAACTTAGGTGATCATCTCCTCGAAGCTTATACTATGTGAGTGAGAGAGATGCAAATTGCACTGGCGCATTCATGGTCGCATGCAATACAATGCGCTACGGCGTGTGCGTACCATCATGCACAGCACAATACTGCCTTCTCTGATCTTTGCAAGCATGTCAGGGCGGAGAAGAAAACACCAGGGAGACGACAAAGGCGGAGAAGAGAACAACAGCGAGACGACAAAGGAGGATCCTGCGTTTGCGCCGGTGGTCACGGAACAGAACTGCCAGGGGCAACAGTCATAGGACACCATGCATGCAGGGACATTGCATATATGCACATGTCAGGGGAACTTAAATTTCTCGTGCCATATGCAGAGAAGCACTCGAATCTCGATCATCACCGGCCGGTGCATGGCCACCTAGCTATAGCTAGCTTCAGGGTCACACATAGTCACACACAGTTGCTCAGATCAGCTATTGTTTCTTATTTTCGGCCCAGCACAGAAAACACAACCAGTCAACCATAGCATATTCTTCATTTCATTTTCTTCATTTCATACCACAATGGCGTCTCTATCGGTTTTGGATGGATTTCCGCTAATTAACTAGTCAATTATCTTCTACCTTTTTAAATAAATTGAGCTAAAATTGCCAATTTTGTTAAAAAACAAAATATCTCCAAATCATGCTTCTTTCCTAGACTTTGTCTTGAAGATATCTATGGGTACTTGTATTGTATTATTCAAGAGTCTTCTTTTTGTAGTAATTACACTTGCTCACTTGACTTACAAAGCAGGCTAGATTCCTGGGCTGTGTAGCTGAACTCTCAATATAATATCGATTCTGGTTTGTCTCCTTTGCTACCTACAAGCAACACTTCTTATTTCTCTATTTCTTTTCTGAGTATGGATGTACCCATTTGTCTCTTCGGGGACATCCAATAAAATTGAAACTACAGAGATAAGATTAGCATGGCCAATCTTGGGGAAAGGGATGATTTAGAGATAACATACACTATTCCATGACTTCTTAACTAAAATGTTCCATGATTTGATCCGCATATGTTATGCATATGGTTTTCTCCATGTATTTATATATAATACTACTTTCTATTGCGGCGGTACGTATTAGAGTTGGTGGAACACAACTTTCTATTGCGGCGGTATTAGAGTTGGTGGAACAAAACCATCGGGTTTATCAAAATGCTTCTTGGATTTAGAAGTCACGGATGTAATTGAGCATGTAAAATGGTGTTACCTTAGCAATGTCAACTAGGATCATTGTGTAGTTGGAGAAGATAGGAACGAAAGAAAAAGATTCCCCATTTTTAGCTAAGAGATCAATTAGTACGAAAGATAAAACATTTTCTGCATTGTAAGATGTTTTCTCTTACCAACACAATTTATTTTAATTTTTTATTATTATGCCATAATTTAGGAGCATGTAAATATAAATCGTTCGAGACAATATAGGAGACAATCCATTGTATAACATGTTATTTCGTCTTCTCTAGATGATATGAAATATATAAAATAAGAACTATAAATCAATATGCTTGTACGACCCAAATAACCATGAATATTGTAACTATGGTACTGCTGGATCGATTTTCCTACTACTAAAGGATTCAAAATTCAGAACGATCAAACTGCACCTCTCCCTCTTGACTTACAAAGCAGACTAGATCCCTGGACAGCGAAGATGTACTCTCAATATCGATTCGAGTTCGTCTCCTTCGCTACCTACACTAACTCTTCTTATTTCCTCTATTTATTTCTGAGTATGGACATTTTGTCTCTTTGGGGACATCCGGTAAAATTGGATCGATATGGAGAAGATTAACATTGCCCCTGCACAAGGATGACAAGTACAATAAGAATGGATTTTCTTCGAAATGGAGCATAGCCCTGGCCTCTGCATCGCAACGATGCACACGGGATCATTTTATTGCAATAATCCAGAGTATCAATTTACAACTCACCCGTCACTCAAAGTCTCAACATGAACCGGCCAGCGAAATCGAGCATACAAAATGTCTTTATGCATAATGTAATCTAAGAGGATGCCATCAGCCAGCTTGATTGAGATAGCTCTGTAGATCACCAGCAAGAAATTTGGAACAGAAGACATATTAAACACAACATGTTCCGGCAATTCCAAATTTCCCAAACTAAAGCACAAACTCCCAAACGAATTCGAGCCTTTACTTTCTTATCATCCCATATAGCCAATTACCAAACATAGCAGGAGAGATATATTAAATGTAAACTAAACAACCCTCCAAGCAGATTTTGCAAAGGAACGGGTAACAGGTGATCAATTGATTCCTGTGAATAAAAAAAAATTACATTTTGTACATCTTGCCCATTGTCATTTTGCAAGATTATCTTTTCTAAGAAACACTTTCCTATGTAAAAAACCACATAAAGACCTTTATCTTAGTAGTACCTTTAATAAAGTAGTCGTACATAGACTTAACTGAGAACACACCGAAAGGAGTTAAGTTCCATTTTAAAATGTCTGGTTCGCTTGATAAAGTAACCATCATCAGTATCTCAGCCAGATGCAACCAAGTTGCACATTTATCCCACGTTAAAATACGTCTGAATTCTATATTCATTAGTGGCGCATTTGTTAACACATCTGCAATGGTACACTAGTGGAAAAAGGGGCTCTTGTCCCGGTTGGGAAGGGCCTCTAGTCCTGGATTCCCAACCGAGACTACGCAATCGGGACTAAAGGTCCCGTCCTTTAGTCTCGGTTTCTTACGAACCGGGACTAAAGGCCCTCCATGTGGGCGAAGCAGTGCGCTGGGGGCTGGAGACCTTTAGTCCCAGTTGGTAACACCAACCGGGACTAAAGGTTTTTTTCATTTTGTGTTTTCCATTCAATTATTTTTCTATTTGTGTTATCCTTTTCGTTTTGTGTTTTCATTTTCGGTTTGTGTTTTCTATTCAATTCTATTTCATTTCAAACAAGTTTTTGTATACATATACTACACTAGCTACTACATACTGTACACGTTGATGCATACATAATATAATATAATTTCTCTTACGAGCATACACATATATACAATTTGGTATACATATCTATTTAATTACAATGGAGATCATTAAATTACATGGAGGCATTAGCGGGAATGGTATTCTCCGGTTTCAGATATGACCTCCGTAAGAAAAAATCCCGCCAATTCCTCTTGAATTGCTCGTAGGCGGTTATGTGGTAGGAGCTTCTCCCGCATCTCTTCGATCTTTAAAGAAGGAGATCAATATGAATATATGAGCTGTGTGTGTATATATATATATATATCAAATCATCATAAAAATTATGAATGAAACTCAACACAATTGGTGGTAATAAAAAAATTGTGAATAGTGTTTACGTACTTGACGTTGTCTTACACCCGTGCTCCGCTCACTGGCTGTCATGCGAATGAACTCGCAAACGTAGTATCCACATAAATTATTCCCCTGTCCCAGCCTCGCACACTTGATCCTTTTCCAACGCAGCTCCTCTTTCCATTCACCGACAACATCCTTGATGAACCGTTTCCAAACCCTGCCCGGCAAAGAAAATGAATAAAGAAGTTATTAATTATTTGATATCAGGAAATTAACGAAAGAGGCCGATATAGTGCGATAATGATTGAAATTACCTCCGGAGCATGTAAACCACGCTAGTGTATGCTTCAGGCTCTCTATCTAATGAGTCCATGACTTCAACTAGTCCATCGTCAACTCTAATGTTTAGCAGAATCCAGTGGAAGCTGCACGTTTATTTACGCAGGCATGCATAACTAATCAATTACACTTAACATCGAGTAAGAAAAATAGAATGTGTACAAGACAGTAACACTCACTCGAAATTGTAAGGAAATAGTATTTCTGTTTTGGTATTTTGTTCCTTTAATAACCTTATCAAGTTAGCCTCGGAGTCCTTCGGTTGCGTTTCTATCGTAACACAATGAACGATATATGGGTCAACGAACCCAATGTCATAGATTCTCTCACTTTTGCATTCGAGAATCTTGATTCTGCATAAGCGTTCAAAAGAATACAGTGAGGATAATTACAGGCAATGAACGAGCTGAGCTAGCTAGAGACTTATAAACTAAAGAAATAAATCAATTACAGACAATAGCAACTGACGATAGATTTGTCGAGGGCGTCTTGATTAAATAACTGAAACAATAATTCTGAAAACTCAATACTTATCTCATTGTCAAGGAAGTAATGCTCTTTCCTATATGCCACCATGAGCATGATTGGCTCTTCCTTTATGACTTGCATGTACCACTCATGCAATCTTCGCATTTGTGTTGGTAGATGCTGGATCTGCTCAGGTCTGACCAGAGGCTTCCCGGGGACATGATTCCATGTTAGATCAGCACTGGGGATATCTGCACCGCCTATTAATTGAGCAACACTGAGACCAAAGTCGCTAGCAATGTCATTGTAGTATGCGTCCTTATCGGAAACCACCTTGAGCAGGGGGACCGATTGTATTTCCTGTTCTCCGAGCTGGGGAACTTGTTTTCCGCTTGCACTACTTCTCTTCTGTTGCATTTGTTCCTTATATGACTTCGTAATACTGCGGTCATAGTCTGAAGCTCGGTCAGCCACATGCGCCAGTATTCGCTCAAGCATGTCCAAAAAATGATGAACCCTTTTCGCAGGTATTTTATTCTTTGGCTTGGGCTGTACCGGTGCAAAATGGCTTTTCACTTCGGCAACAACGACCCTGTTTGCTTCATCATCAGTCATATCGTAAGCTTACTTGGCAGGAGTCTCGTCCTTCTTGGCTTTCTTCTTTGTAGTACCTTTCTTCTGATTAGTACTAGTCGACGGAGCGGTGGTCTTCCGCTTTTGCTCCTGGGAATTAGTGGGCGGAGTCGGCTGGACTCACTCCGGAGATCGAGACGGACTCGCGCTGGGGTCTGATATGTGTCAAACGTATCTATATTTTTTATTGTTCCACCCTAGTTATATGGCATTGTTACATGTTTTCACTCTCTTATATATTATATCCTTTTTAGGCTTTTTGTCGGACTAACCTATTGACAAGATGCCCAGTGCCAGTTCCCTGTTTTTGCTGTTTTCTATTTCAGAAAATCTTCTTCTGGAAATATTCTCGGAACTGGACGAAAATTTACGAGGAATTTTTATACGATAAGATGTCGTCAGAGACTAAAGGGCAACCTGGGGGCCACCCAGGGGCCAGGGGCAACCCCTGGCCCCGGTCCTACCTGGATCCACGGGTGGGGCTGCCCCTTCCCTCTGGGAACCGCCTCGGCCCCCTCCGACACCTATAAAATCACTTTTTACCTAAAACCAAAAGGGCGACGATTATTTTCCAGAAACTCCATCCTAAAGCCACCGCCACCTCGAAACCTAATTTGGGGAGATTCTGAAGCTGCTCCCGGCACGCTGTCGAAGGGGAGATTGATCCCGGAGGGCTCTACATCGCCATGCCTTCCGCCAGGATGATGCGTGAGTAGTTCCACCTTGGACTATGGGTCCATGGCATTAGCTAGATGGTTGTCTCTCTCCCTTGTGCTTCGTGTTTATGATCTTGTGAGCTGCCCTACATGATCAAGATCGACTATTTGTAATGCTATATGATGTGTTTGTTGGGATCCAATGGATTATGAAGTTATGATTAGATTGTACATGGTTCTTATATGTTAATTTATTTTCTTGCATGCTCTCCGATGTGCGTAGTTGCTTTGGCCAAATGATTGCTTATGTCTCCAAGAGAGAGTATTTATGCTAGATAGTTGGTTCATACACCCTCTTGTGCCTGGGCACGAGTGACAGAAACTTCTAAGGACGAGGGTGTGCTGTTGCGACTAAGGGTAAAACAGAGGTGTTCAACTCTTCATGATTATGAATATTGCTTACTTCATACATTTTACTTAATGCAAATGTCTGTTGCTTGCAACTTAATACCGATGGGTGACATGCTGGATAGCGATCACTAGGTGGACTTTTTAGACAAAGATGCAGTTGGATAACGGTCTTTGTTTCTTGTTGTGATGCCTACATGAATATTACCATGAACACTTTGATATAGCTAGATTAAGTTTGTGTCACAATCTTGTCAATTGCCCAACTGTAATTTGTTCACCCTTCATATGAGTATTTTATTTATTGGAGAGACACCACTAGTGAACCCATGGCCCCCGGTCCATCTTTTTACATTGTTTACAACTTTGTTTACTGGCTTTTATTTCACTTGCTCGCTAGTCCGTTTCTATAAAATCATTTCACTACACTATACGTTTAACCGCTTCGTTTTCAGCAGACCGGGAAGATTGACAACCTTCCTACCATTGGGGGCAAAGTAATTGGTTGAGTGTGTGCAGGTCCACATTCGTCGACGGTTAAGCGCCAGAAATCGTTGATGTTCACCTCTTTTTTTATTTAAAAGTCCTAATGGTTCGATTAAACCTCGGTTCTTAATTGAGGGAATGCTGCTACTTGCTACGTCCACGCCTTCGCTTGGGGCACCACCCAACTCTACCAACACCATCAAGCAGTTTTCTGGCGCCGTTGCCGGGGACTTTGGAGCTGCAGCAAGGGGAGTATCACGCTCTCAATCACTTTACTTTCTTAGTTTATTTCTTGTTTTGCTTATTTACCTGTTTAAAAAATTTTAAAACCCCAAAAAATTAGTGTAATCTTTATTTTTGTCTTGTTAATTTTCTTTTTCAATATGTCTTCTACTGAGAACACTAAGTTGTGTGACTTAACTAGCACTAATAATAATGATTTCATATGCTCTTCAGTTGCTCCACCCGCCACTAAAGCGGAATCTTATGAAATTAAACCTGCTTTGTTAAATCTTGTTGTGAAAGAGCAATTTTCTGGTGCTAGTACTGATGATGCCGCCTCTCATTTAAATAACTTTGTTGAAATATGTGATATGCAAAAATATAAAGAGGTTGAAAGTTACATCATAAACTGAAACTTTTCCCTTTCTCTTTGAGAGGGAGAGCTAAGGAATGGTTATTGTCTTTGCCTAGAAATAGCATTGATTCTTGGACTAAATACAAAGATGCTTTTATTGGAAAATATTATCCATCTGCTAAAATTATAAAATTGAGGAGTAACATTATGAACTTTAGAAAATTTGATAATGAACATGTTGCTCAATCTTGGGAAAGAATGAAGTCTATGGTTAAAAATTGACCCACGCATGGATTAACTACTTGGATGGTTGTCCAAACTTTTTATGCAGGTTTGAATTTTTCTTCAAGGAACTTGTTGGACTCTGCCGCGGGAGGTACCTTCATGTCCACAACATTAGGTGTAGCAACTAAACTTTTGGATGAGATGATGAAAAATTATTCGCAATGGCACACCGAACGAGCTCCAACTGGTAAGAAGGTAAATTCTGTTGAGGAAATTTCCTCTTTGTATGAGAAGGTTGATATGATTATGTCTATGCTTGCTACCAATCAGTCCCCTATTGATCCTAATAATGTTCCTCTTGCTTCATTAATTTCTCAAGAAAAGGATCAAGTTGATGTTAATTTCCTTAATATAAATAATTTCAACAACAATGCTTATAGAAATAATTTTGGTGGTAACAACTATAAACCGTATCCTCCTAATAATGGCAACTCTTATGGTAATTCTTATGGTAATTCTTACAACGCTAATTGGAGTGTGCCTACTGATCTTGAAAATGTTTTAAAAGATTTCATTACTACACAAAAAGTTTTCAATAAAACTGTTGAAGAGAAACTTGAAAAACTAGATAGTCTTGTCTCTAAAGTGGAGAATCTTGCTTATGATGTTGAAATTTTAAAAATTAGAACTACTCCTCTTCAAGAAAAACCTACTGAATCTTTAAATGATATCTCTATCAAAATTAATGAGAATGAAAGGATGCTAGCTCGCTTGCATGCTAGGTGGGCTAGAGACAAAGAAGAAGCTAAAAATGCTGAAATTAATAGTAAAACTGTTAATGTTTATACTATCCAAACTACTAATGATGATCCTCCTAGCCTCTTTAAAGATGAAGAAATTGATTTTGATAATTGCAATCTTACTTAAGTCATAAAGTTTCTACAAAAACTTGCTAAGTCACCGGATGCTAGTAAATTAAACATTGCTTTTACCAAACACATTACCGATGCTCTTATCAAGGCTAGGGAAGAAAAGCTCCAACTTGAAACCTCTATTCCAAGAAAACTACAAGATAGTTGGGAGCCCTCTATTAAGATGAAAATAAATTACTTGAATTGCAATGCTTTGTGTGATCTTGGTGCTAGTGTTTCTGTTATGCCTAAAAGTTTCTATGATATGCTCGATTTAAAACCTTTGGAAGAATGTCATTTATATGTGCATCTTGCTGATTCTTCTAAGAAGAAACATTTCGGTAGAATTAATGATGTTCTCATTGTTGTTAATAATAATTATGTCCCCGTTGATTTCATTGTTATGGACATTGAGTGCAATGCTTCTTATCGTATTATCTTGGGAAGACCGTTTTTAAGAATTGTTGGTGCTATTATTGATATGAAAGAGGGCAATATAAGATTTCAGTTTCCTCTTAGAAAAGGGATGTAACACTTCCCTAGAAAGATAATGAAGCTACCATTTGAATCAATCTTAAGGTCTAGCTATGTTCTTGATTTTTCTAAGGCCTTTGAAAAGACTTGATATTAGGCATTGCGCCTAGCTAAAAGGCATTCAAGAAAAACGCTTGTTGGGATGCAACCCAATTTTTAGTTTTACTTTCTTGAGTCATGGAGTTGCTGTTTCTGTAGAAACTTCATTGTATCTTTTTCTTTTTGTTTGTGTGCCGAGAATTAGCCTATATTGCATTGATAGTGCGAGTACTTGTTTTGATGTCCAGAAACAGATTCTGAGCCCCTGTTGTAGGAAATCTCGAAAAATCCCAGAATGTTATCTTTTTCTGGATATTTTTGAAAGTAAGGCTGATAATTTTATATATCTTTCCACTAGTGGGGACTGGGCTTATTGTCCTGGGCCGTGAGGGGCATTTGTCCCGGTTGGCTAACCGGGACAGGCCAGGCGGGACTAAAGGTTGGACCTTTAGTCGCGGCCCTGTTACCAGCCGGGACAAATGGCCCTCAACCTGGCCTCGCTGGGGGAACACCCTTTAGTCGCGGTTCGTATAACGGGCCACGACTAATGATTCTCTGTCGCGGTAGAAATTTGGGCACTTTCTGTGCCGCGGCAGAGAATTCATTTTGTTTTCTTTTATTTATTTCTTTTCTTCATTTCAAAATAGTTTTCGTATATTTCTACGCTACCACATACCGTACACGTTCGTGCATACATACGATAACTTTTCTTACGATTGAGCATACAAATATATACAACTTTGATAGTTACATGGAGATCACAATTACCGGAACTAAGCCCGTCTATTCGATTACACGGCCGGGGATCGTCGGTTGCGCCTATTATTCACACTAAATTCTCCGGTGTCATCTACCATCTCGGTCATAAAAAATCCCGCCAGTTCCTCTGCAATTCCTAGTACGCGTTGCTCTGGTAGGAGCCGATCCCACATTCTGTCGAACTATATAAGAAAAGGAGATCAATATGAACATCAATCATGATAACAAAAAGTGAGGGTAATAAAATAATGTTGTGAATGTATTTCTTACGTCGACTCTATAATCTTTATGCTCAGTGGTAAACGTGCGAATGAACTTGCAAACGTAGTATCCACATATATGCGTCCCCGATGGCTGCCTCGCGCACTTTACGAGAATATAATTCAATCAAAATAATAATCTAGCATCATAACTGTATTGAAACTAGAAGTAAAGTGATGCGTGGACATATCTCGTACTACTTACCGAGACCGGAGTAAACGTCAGCTTCTCACCGAAGGAACCCGTCACCACACTCTTGAACAGGTTCCAAAGCCTACCCGGCAAAGAAAATGAATTAAGGAATGAGTTAATTCATTACCTGATATCTCATGAAATCAACGAACGAGACCGATATAGCGCGAATATTACCTCTGGAGCATGTCCTGCATGTTGCGGAACTCTTCTAGGTTTCTCTTTAATGGGTCCATGACTTCAACTATTCCCTTATCAACTCGAATGTCTAGTAGAATCCGGTGGAAGCTGCACACGTTTATATATACGTCAGTAACACTCATCAATTACACTTAACATCGAGTAAGCAAAAGTGAATGTGTACAACAGAATAAGACCCTCACTTGAAGTTGTAAGGAAACAGTATGTGGTCACAGAAATTTTGCTCCGTTAGAAACCTTAGAATGTTTTCCGCCGTCTCGTCGGGTTTCGTCATTAGCATACCTATATGTACTTTATCTGGGTCAATGAACCCAACATTATAGATCTTTCTTTTACAAGCCTGCATCTTCATTCTGCATAATAGAGTACAAAAGGATAATGAGGATAATTACATGCAATGAACTGAACAACTGAAAAACTGAACAACTTATATGTAGACAATGAATTCAACAACTTACAGACAATAGCAACTCATGAGAGATTTGTCGAGGGTGTCGAAATTGTATAACTGGAAGAGTTCTGAAAACTCAACATGGACCTGATCGGCTCAGAAGAAGTACTCTTCTGGGAATTTCGCCACGATCATTGTTCCGTCCCTCTTTACCTCTCTCAAGTACCATTCATGCAAATTCCGCATGTGTGTTGGCATTTGTTTCAACTTCTCTTTGCTGACCAAAGGCTTCCCTGGGACATATGTAGGGACTACATCAGCGTTGGGTAACTTGTCGTCTTGGGAACCTAGCAATTCAGCAACAGTCACACCCATAGCGGCCGCCAACTTCACAGCTTCTCCCATATCCTGCTGCAGCACCAGGGGAACGTCTTTGGATAACACCTTGAGGGGTGGGATCGATTGTTTGGACTGTTCTCCGAGCTGGGGAACGTCCCTTCTTTTCCCGCTTGCACTTTTGCTTGATTTGCTCCCGCGTGCACTTTTACTTGATTCGCTCTTCTCCACTACTTCCTTCCGAAGTGTGCGTAGATAGTCATCTGGCTTATGGTGCAACTCATATTGCGATTTTTTGTTCAGAAAATCAAGTGCCCATGCTTTTTGCTTCTTGGTGTATACCGGGGCGGGCTCTGTTTTCTTCTTTGCAAAATGCGCATCTTTTTCGGCCTTTGCGATCACTGCGATTTCCTCATCAGTACAATCGTAGGTTCTGATGGGAAGATTCTTATGAGGTACTCTTGGGAGGGGCGAAATTTGTCGTTTTGGGCTGCTGCGTCGTTTAGTACTCAGCGACGGAGCACGCTTCCGCTTATTGTCCTTAGCGGGCAAAGGCGGCGGCGAAGACGGCCGACCCAAGTCCGGCGGTGGAGATCGAGATGGACTCGCGCTGTGGTGGTCGTAGTCTTGGTGTGGGCTTCTTGTAGGTGATGGTGACCTATGACGACTCGGAGGCGGTGTTGGCCTTGGCGCCGAGCCTGGTAGCTAGATGTTGTTCTTGTCCCATAGAATGATACCACCCAGTACTTCTCTGAGTGTCCTCTCACCTTCAGGTCCGGGGATGTCAAGCTCCATTGAGTCAAACCCCATTACGATTTCATCCACCCCGACTTTAGCATAGCCAGCTGGAATCTCACGGCCATGCTAGCGTGCCTCAGGTGGACAAGGTAAAGCACATCCGACCGCCACCTTCAGGGATATGTTCTTCACCTTCTGATGGAGCTCACAAGATATCTGCTCCTTGATTCCATCCACGGGTAGCCGGGACCGCCATCTATCATCCGTGCATCATCAGATGGGACCTCCGATTCAGCCACGCTGCTTCTCCGCAGAGATGGGCCGGCGGTAATTAATACGTCTCAAACGTATCTATAATTTTTGAGTGATCCATGCTAGTTTTGTGATATTGTCACATGTTTTTACTGTCATTTATATCATTATTATATATTTTGTCGGACTAACCTATTGACAAGATGCCAAGTGCCAGTTTCCTGTTTTTGCTGTTTTTGTATTTCAGAAAAGTCACAACAGGAAATATCGTCGGATTGCCCTCAAAATTTACGGAGATTCTTTATGCGACGGAATACACACGTGGACCAAAGGGCGACCTGGGAGGCCACCCAGGGGCCAGGGGCGGGTAGCAGCCGCGGCCCCCCTTGACCCGCGGGTGGGGCCTGCCCCTGCCCTCTGGGCATCGTCTTGGCCCCCTCCGATGCCTATAAAATCCCCTTTGACCTAAAACCGAGTGGGCGGCCATTTTTTTCCAGAAACTCGACCCCGACGTGCCGTCACCGAAAACCCTAGTTCGGGGTCCAATCTGAAGCTGATCCCGGTACTCTGCCGGAGGGGAGATCGATCCCGAAGCGCCATGCCTTCCTCTGGGATGATTTGTGAGTAGTCTCACCTTGGACTACGGGTCCATGGCAGTAGCTAGTTGGTAGTCTCTCTCTCTTGTGCTTCATGTCTTATGATCTTGTGAGCTGCCTAACATGATCAAGATCGATTATTGTAATGCTATGTGATGTGTTTGCTGGGATCTGATGGATTATGAAGTTATGTTTAGATTGTGCATGATTCTTATATGAGTAATTTATGTTCTTGCATGCTCTCCGATGTGCGTAGTTACTTTGGCCAAGTGATTGTGTGTATCTCCAAGAGAGGGTATTTATGCTAGATAGTGGGTTCATGCCCCCTTTTGTTCCTGGGCACGAGTGACACAAACGTCTAAGGGCGAGGGTGTGATATTGCTACTAAGGCTAAAACAGCGGTGTTAATGTCTATTTTGATATTAGTATTGCTTACTTCATGCACTTTACTTAATGCAATTGTCTGTTGCTTGCAACTTAATACCGTTGGGTGACAGGCTGGATAGCGATCCCACGGTGGACTTTTTAGACAAAGACGCAGTTGGACTCAACGGTCTTTGTTCCTTGTCGTGATGCCTCCATAAATATTATCATGTCCTTTTTGTCATAGCTCAATTGGGTTTGTGTCATGATCTTGTCAATTGCCTAGCTGTAATTCGTTCACCCATCACATGCATATTTTATTTACTTGAGAGACTCCACTAGTGAACCCATGGCCCCCGGTCCATCTTTTTACATTGTTTTCAACCTCATTTACTTGCTTTTATTTATCATTATTCCTCTGGTCACTTTTCATATTTTATCTATTTCATCATACAATTAACCGCTTTGTTTTCTGCGAGACCGGAAAGATTGACAACCTTTCCGCCGTTGGGGGCAAAGTATTTTGGTTGAGTTTGTGCAGGTCCACGTCTGTTGAAGGTTAAGCGCCAGAGATCTTCAACATTCACCTCGTTGTTGATTTCAAAGTCCTACTGGTTCGATAAACCTCGGTTCGTTAAACGAGGGAAAACTGATACTAGCTACAATTCCGCCTTCGCTTGGGGCACCACCCAACTTATCAATATCCACCATCAAGCAGTTTTCTGGCGCCATTGCCGCGGACTTTGGAGCTACATCAAGGTGAGTCTCATACTCTCAATCTCTTTATTTTGTTTTTTTCTTGCTTGCTTTATATCTCGTTTAGTTTATTTTCCTGTTTCAAAATTTTAAAACCCAAAAAAATTAGTAGTCTTTATTCCTGTCTTATTATTTTATCTTATCGTTATGTCTTCTACTGAAAACACCAAGTTATGTGACTTTACTAGCACTAATAACAATTATTTTATATGCTCTCTAATTGCTCCACCCGCTACTAAAGCGGAATTTTATGAAATTAAGCCTGCCTTGCTAAATCTTGTTATGAAAGAGCAATTTTCTGGTGCTAGTACTGATGATGCTGCCTCTCATTTAAATAACTTTGTTGAGTTATGTGATATGCAAAAGTATAAAGAGGTAGAAAGTGACATCATAAAACTGAAACTTTTCCCTTTCTCTTTGAGAGGGAGAGCAAAAGAATGGTTATTGTCTTTGCCTAAAAATAGCATTGATTCTTGGATTAAATGCAAAGATGCTTTTTTTGGAAAATATTATCCACCTGCTAAAATCATACAACTAAGGAGTAACATTATGAACTTTAGACAATTTGATAATGAACACGTTGCTCAATCTTGGGAGAGAATGAAATCTATGGTTAAGAATTGTCCAACGCATGGAATAACTATGTGGATGGTTATCCAAACTTTTTATGCAGGTTTGAATTTTTCTTCAAGGAACCTTTTGGACTCGGCCGCGGGAGGCACCTTCATGTCCACAACATTAGGTGCAGCAACAAAACTCTTGGATGAGATTATGACAAATTACTCACAATGGCACACCGAACGAGCTCCAAGTGGTAAGAAGGTAAATTCTGTTGAGGAAACCTCCTCTTTGAGTGATAAGGTTGATATGATTATGTCTATGCTTGCTACCAATCAGTCCAATATTGATCCTAATAATGTTCCACTTGCTTCATTAATTGCCCAAGAAAAGGATCAAGTTGATGTTAATTCTCTTAATAGAAACAACTTCAACAATAATGCTTATCGAAATAATTTTGGTAGTAACAACTATAAGCCTTATCCTCCCAATAATGGCAACTCTTATGGTAATTCCTATGGTAATTCTTATAATCCTAATAAGAATGTGTCCTCTGGTCTTGAAATGTTTTAAAGGAATTTATCACTTCGCAAAAAGCTTTTAACAAAACTGTTGAAGAGAAGCTGGAAAAACTGGATAGTCTAGTCTCTAAAGTAGACGTTCTTGCTCATGATGTTGAAATTTTGAAAATTAGAACCACTCCAAATCAAGACAAACATACTGAATCTTTAAATGCTATCTTTCTTAAAATTAATGAAAATGAAAGGATGATGGCTCTCTTGAAAGCTAGGTGGGCTAGAGAGGCTGAAGAAGCTAGAATTGCTGAAATGAATAGGAAAACTGTTAAAGTTTATACTATCCAAACCACTAAAGAGGATCCTCCTAGTTTATTTAAAGATGATGAAATTTATTTTTATAATTGCAATCTTACTGAAGTCATTAAGTTCCTACAAAAACTTGCCAAGACACCGGATGCTAGTAAAATAAATCCTGCCTTTACCAAACACATTACCGATGCTCTTATCAAGGCTAGGGAAGAAAAACTAAAGCTTGAAACCTCTATCCCTAGGAAGTTAGAAGATGGTTGGGAACCCACTATTAAGATGAAAACAAATGACTTTGATTGCAATGCTTTATGTGATCTTGGTGCAAGTGTTTCCGTTATGCCTAAAAGTTTCTATGATATGCTTGATTTAAATCCTTTGGAAGAGTGCTATTTAAATATTCATCTTGCTGATTCTTCTAAGAAGAAACCTTTGGGTAGAGTTGATGATGTAATTATTGTTGTTAATGATAATTATGTTCCCATTGATTTTATTGTTATGGATGTTGAGTGCAATGCTTCTTGTCCTATTATTTTGGGAAGACCGTTTTTGAGAATTGTTGGTGCTATTATTGATATGAAAGAGGGAAATATAAAGTTTCAGTTCCCCCTTAAAAAAGGGATGGAACACTTCCCTAGAAATAGAAAGAAGCTTCCTTTTGAATCAATCATAAGGTCAAGCTATGCTCTTGATGTTGCAAAGGCCTCCGAAAAAACTTGATATTTGGCATTGCGCCTAGCTAAAAAGCGTTAAAGAAAAGCGCTTGTTGGGAGGCAACCCATCTTTTACTTTCAGTTTGCTTTTTGTTTTTATTAAGTCATGAAGTTATTACCTCTGTAGAAACTTCATTGTATCTTTTTCTTTTGGTTTTTTGTGCCTAGTATAGCCTCTAATGCATTGAAAGTGCGAGGTATTGTGTTGCTGTCCAAAAACATATTCTGTGCTCCTGTTGCACAAAAATCCTAAAATCGCCAGAATTTTATCTTTTTCTGATAATTGTTTAAAGCAAGCCTGATGCTTTTATCTATCTTCCGTTAGTTTTAAGTTTTTTGATTTGATCTTCAGAAGTGCCTCGAAAAATTCAATCTTTACAGACTGTTCAGATTTTGACAGATTCTGCTTTTATTTTGCATTTGTCTCTTTACCATCGTCATATGTGATACTCTAGGGGTGGAGTGCCACATTGAGTCTTAGTAAACAGTAGCTAATGTTAAATGAATTTGGTTTGCAATTTGTCATGAGTTGAACACATGTGCATTTTAATTTATGAGCACTAACCCTCTAATCAAATTATGAGAAGTTTTGTGTGAAGGGAGTTTTTAATTTCCAAAGGAGAGGAATATGAAGAAATCGAGGATGGATCAGAGCTCAAGCTTGGGGATGCCCCCATGGCACCCCCTCTGAATATCAAGAACTATCAAGAGTCAAAGCTTGGGGATGCCCAAGGCATCCCCTCATCTTCATCGACTATCATAAGGTCGTCTTCATTGAACTTCGTTTTTATCACTTCACATATTATGTGCTATGCTTGGAGCGTCTTTTTACTCTCAGTTTTGTTTGTTTGTTTGCTGGTCATATCTTTGTTGGATCCTAGCTTTATTTGTGTGGGAGAGAGACACGCTCCATTTTTCGTTTGAATACTCCTTTGCTTCGCTTATATCTTTTTGAGTATTCTTAGCTACTGTCTGTTTTTGCTTTTAGCTTTTATCTTGTTTAGAGCTGCTAGTTGTTAAGTTAAACTCTCTTGTTCTTCACTTATATTTGTTGGAGAGTTGTTGTTGAAAAATTGCTTGAATTGTCAATGCGACAAAATGCTATTTGTGTGATGATAGAATAAAATAAAAAGCCTGCATAGTTTTATAGATCATGGAGTGGATACTTGATGCTTATCAATTGTTTTGAGATGTTAAGTTGAATGCTTAAACTTGCTGGTTATTTGAGTGTAATTGATTAGTAAAGAAATATGGTTGAAAGCTTGAAATTGTGTGGTTTTTCACAGTTGTTAATTCATAGTGCTAATCTTTCCATCAAAAGAATTGTTTGGTCAAAAAGGGAGACGGTGTAGAGTTTTTATGGTTATGACCGGTAGATGTCTTATGTTGTTCTGTTACCGGTTATGGTTAGATGTTTGCTTCAAATACCTTTTTTTTGCTAAGCCCCAAAATTCGTACTGAGTGTATGGTTCACTCGTGCATCCAATCCCCAAAGCCAAACTTTCTTGCCAGCTGAGTCCACCATATCTACCTATGCATGGTATTTTTTACCATTCCAAGTAAATTTGTCATGTGCTACCTTTAAGAATTCAAAATACTTCTTCTTTGTGCCTCTGTTTTTAAGCTCACAAGGGAGCAGTAGAGAGCTAGATATAACTTGTGACAAGCCAGGTCATTTCCCCCCTTTCACCCGGTGTCGATGTATTACGTCTTCACTTGAATCAACCCGAGAGCAGGTTAAGCAAAATATAAATATAACTTACCAATTCTCCTCCGCGCAATGCAAATCTGAGAAATCAGCCCAAACATTGGACAATGGTGAAACCAAGGAGAAAGAGGAGCGTACTCGCTCTTCTAAGAACCACCTGCTCTCACAAGTCTAAAAAACCTTGCTTGTCATGAGGGACTAGATAGTTTCTCTGTTGTGAAGTCGTTGACGAAAGCATGCATGCCTCAAAATCATTTTACTTCTGTTTTAAAAACCAAAAAGCTCTAGCACATGACTAATCCCTGCTTCCCTCTGCGAAGGGCCTTTCTTTTACTTTTAATGTTGAGTCAGTTTTTCCTTTTTCCTTCTATCTCCACAAAAGCAAACATCTAGCATTGACCCTGGGTAACATTGAGCATATTACATTATCGAGATTAAACATGAATCTTTATATTGACTTTATCTATAAGATAAGCCGTTGGAAGTTGAAGCTCTTTGCTAATGCTTACATCTTCCTTTGTGTTGATTCTCAAACGCTTTTGTCATGGAATTATTATCCTTGTGAATTATTCAAATATGTTGATCACATTGTTTTCATGTCTTTGACATACTATTTATGAAAGGTTTTGCTTGGATGATTCAACTTGTTTATTCATTGCTTTCTTGCTATCAATTATAGAGAATTATTTTGTATCTCTTCATTCACATCTTTGATTTGCATTACTATCTTGATCAAGAATGTGTTGGTTGCATGTCTCATCAAAAATTATTTGTTATCACTTACCTACTCGAGGACGAGTAGGAGTTAAGCTTGGGGATGCTGATACGTCTCAAACGTATCTATAATTTTTGAGTGATCCATGCTAGTTTTGTGATATTGTCACATGTTTTTACTGTCATTTATATCATTATTATGCATTTTGTCAGACTAATCTATTGACAAGATGCCAAGTGCCAGTTTCCTGTTTTTGCTGTTTTTGTATTTCAGAAAAGTCGCAACAGGAAATATCGTCGGATTGCCCTCAAAATTTACGGAGATTTTTTATGAGACGGAATACACACGTGGACCAAAGGGCGAACTGGGGGACACCCAGGGGTCAGGGGCGGGTAGCAGCCGCGGCCCCCCTTGACCCACGGGAGGGGCCCGCCCCTACCCTCTGGGCATCGTCTTGGCCCCCTCCGATGCCAATAAAATCCCTTTTGACCTAAAACCGAGAGGGTGGCCATTATTTTCCAGAAACTCGACCCCGACGCGTCGTCACCGAAAACCCTAGTTCGGGGTCCAATCTGAAGCTAATCCCGGCACTCTGCCGGAGGGGAGATCGATCCCGGAGGGCTCTTCATCGCCATGCCTTCCTCCGGTATGATTTGTGAGTAGTCTCACCTTGGACTACGGGTCCATGGCAGTAGCTAGTTGGTAGTTTCTCTCTCTTGTGATTCATGTCTTATGATCTTGTGAGCTGCCTAACATGAGCAAGATCGATTATTGTAATGCTATGTGATGTGTTTGCTGGGATCCGATGGATTATGAAGTTATGTTCAGATTGTGCATGATTCTTATATGAGTAATTTATGTTCTTGCATGCTCTCCGATGTGCGTAGTTACTTTGGCCAAGTGATTGTGTGTATCTCCAAGAGAGGGTATTTATGCTAGATAGTGGGTTCATGCACCCTTTTGTTCCTGGGCACGAGTGACAGAAACGTCTAAGGGCGAGGGTGTCCTGTTGCTACTAAGGGTAAAACAGCGGTGTTAATGTCTATTTTGATATTAGTATTGCTTACTTCATGCACTTTACTTAATGCAATTGTCTGTTGCTTGCAACTTAATACCGTTGGGTGACAGGCTGGATAGCGATCCCACGGTGGACTTTTTAGACGAAGACGCAGTTGGACTCAATGGTCTTTGTTCCTTGTCGTGATGCCTCCATAAATATTATCATGTCCTTTTGGTCATAGCTAAATTGGGTTTGTGTCATGATCTTGTCAAATTGCCTAGCTGTAATTCGTTCACCCATCACATGCATATTTTATTTACTTGAGAGACTCCACTAGTGAACCCATGGCCCCCCGTCCATCTTTTTACATTGTTTTCAACCTCATTTACTTGCTTTTATTTATCATTATTCCTCTGGTCACTTTTCATATTTTATCTATTTCATCATACAATTAACTGCTTTGTTTTCTGCGAGACCGGAAAGATTGACAACCTTTCTGCCGTTGGGGGCAAAGTATTTTGGTTGAGTGTGTGCAGGTCCACGTTTGTTGAAGGTTAAGCGCCAGAGATCTTCAACATTCACCTCGTTGTTGATTTCAAAGTCCTACTGGTTCGATAAACCTCGGTTTGTTAAACGAGGGAAAACTGCTACTAGCTACAATTCCGCCTTCGCTTGGGGCACTACCCAACTAATCAATATCCACCATCAGTAATATCGAGTGCATGATCTTGCAGGCGCTCTCCTCTAAGTTCGTCAATCTGCTGCTGCTGCTTGTCAATTCTTGCTAGCAACTGGTTGAACCTGTCTCCCTCCTCCTCCTCCCGTCACTTCTTTGCTCTCGATCGGCTTCTATAAGTATCTTTGTCTTTAAGAAACCCAATCTCCCAGGGATAACTAGGGCCAAGGCCTCGTGTTCGTCCTCCGTGTTCGTCATTCCCGAGGACCTTTGTCAGCAAGTCTTTCTCTCTATCGGGACGGAACTTTGTTTTCCCCTCTTTAATTTATTTCACCACTCTCAGCCATGTCTTTCTGGGTATCTTAATCCCTTCACTGCAAACAAGGTCCCCTGTCTCATCGTCATACTCACTCCCATGCGCAAGGAACCAATTTCTTGCCCTCAATTCCCATTCGTCGCGAATTGGTTCTAGAATGATCCCTTTAGCAAGCAGCGCTTCCTCTTTTTTATCCCACTTTGGCATGGCAGTCACGTAGCCCCCTGTCCCGAGGCGATGGTGATATTTCTTTTTCGCAGCATTTGTCTTGTTTCGTTTTGACTTTTCCGTAGCATCTTCTGACTGCTTGTACTTCACAAATGCATCCCAGTAAGCCTTCTGCTTCGCTAGATAGCCTTCGAATTTTGGAGCAATATTGTTCTTCTGATACTCTTGGCATAATGTTTTCTTCCACTGCTGGAATAGTTCGGCCATCTTATTAAGAGTAAACTTCTTGACTTTGTCCCTCAATGCAGCCGTGTCGTCCTCTTCCTCACATTCTGGGAGGGTGAAATGTGCTATGAGGTCATTCCAAAGAACATCTTTGTACCTTTTGGCAACATACTCATTATCTTCCACCCCTTTGGGCTTTTGCCACTCTCGAACGGTGATCGGGACGCGATCCCTAACCATAACTCCACATTGTTTTACAAATTTCTTTGCAACTTTTATGGGTTCCAACGGTTCGCCCAGTGGTGATATCTTTGTAATTGTATAATGCGCAGATGGGGCCAACTTTTTGGCCGGGCCTCGTTTGGAACATTTGCTCGATGTGGAGGCCTAAGAGAAGAAACATTCGTCAATTCATATATATACAACTCAATTAATGCATCTACTGATCATCGAACTACATATATATACCTCGCCGGAATTTGTTAAGAGTCCATCATCGGAGCCGTCGCCTTCTCCATCATCAGAGCCGTCGGCTTCCCCCTCATTTCGGTCGACCTCTTCACCCTCACCGGATGGGTTCAGATACATTGAGGGAGATTCGAGTGGATCAGCACCGGGGGCGTTGTGGATTATGTCCTCGAGAATTTCTTCTTGCGTTAGGTCTCTGCGGATTGGACTAGGTGGATCCATAGTTTCTGCAAAATGCACACAATATCATTATCGCATACAATATTGCTACTACTACATAAAAATACTACTAAAATAATACTACATACAAATAGTACATAAAAATACACCACGAATAATATCACAAATACATCTAGAATAATCCAGTTACATAGCTCGGGTCCATTATTTTTTAAACCTAATACATCATGAATAATATCACTAATACATCTCCCATGCATGAATCTCTCAAACTAACTTCGACCGGTTCCTGAGCCGCGGGGTGCTGAGCCGCCGGCGCTGCGCATCCAAAGAGAAGGAACCCTCACAGGGTCATAGCTCACATGATAAGGAACCCTCTGAAGAAACGACCAGCTATTGCTATAATGCCTATCTAATAGATACATGTAGCGACGGACGTGCTCGTCCTCCTCCCTGATAGGGCGACGGACCACCTCCTCGGGGGCCAGCTCCCTCTGCACCGAGCGTGGCCCACGCGACTGCCACCAAAGAAGATCCGGGTCGACGACATCACCCGGATTCCTCACCAAGCTGCGCGTCCCGAAAGTTAGCACCTCCCACTGCCAGCCCGGCGGAGCCCAGTCCCGCACATCGCCCCTCTGGTCCAACAGGGACATCGTCGCCGAGAACAATAGACTAAAAACACCTAAGTCAAAATTTCTATTTCTACACTAAAAAAGTAATACTAAAAAATTAGGGTTAGTAAAAATTAGGTTAGATAATTAGTGTTAGCAAAAATTATCCTAGTTTTTTGCTAACACTATTTTTTGCTAATTTTTGTTAACACTAGTTTTTTAACCCAATTTTCTAACTAGTATTAAATCATCGAGCTAATTTTTAAACCTAAATCTAAATTCAAACCTAATTTCAAACCTAAATCATCTATTTCAAACCTAAATCTAACTAATTAACCACCTAAATCATCTATTAAATCTAACTAATTAACCACCTAAATCTAACTAATTAACCACCTAAATCATCTATCTATTTCAAACCTAATTTCAAAACACCTAAACCTAAATTAATTAAAAGCTAAATTAAACTAGCTAATAACCGGTGGTGAAGGAGGAGAGGGGCGCCGGCGGTGGCAGTCTTACCTAGGGGACGGCGGCGTCCGAAGCCGGCCGGGGCGGCCGGAGTTGAGGGGCGCGGCAACGGCGGCTCGGACGGTGGGAGGCTCGGGCGGCGGCAGCTCGGGCGACGGGCGGAGGGCGCGCGGCGGAGGAGAGCGGCGGGCGCGGCGGAGGTGAGCGGCCGGCCACAGGAGGCGACGGTGGCGGTGGAAAAATTGGGCAGCCTGGCGGCGCTCTGTTTTCCCAAATGGCCTCCGATGTCGCGGTCTGAGACACGCACCGGGGAGACGGCCAGCTTTATATACCCCCCCTTAGTCGCGGGTTGAGCCACGCGCCGCGACTAAAGGGGGGGGGGCGGTTTCAGATCCCGCGTGCACCACATCCTTTAGTCGCGGCTGGTGGTACGGGCCGCGACTAACGGGCCCGAAATTTTGCAGGCGCTGGGCCAAAATTGCGCGCGCGCACTGTTTTCTCAGTTTTTTCAAATCTGGCACAATTTCAAAACATTTGAATATTTGAATGAATTTGAGAAAACTTTCAACATGAAAAGTGCTTGAATTTGAATAAGTAATCCAAAACCATTTTCTGTTTTATAAAATAATTATTCTAACTCTACAAACTATTAACATTTTTGCCATTTCCAATTAAAAAATGGATTAACTAATATTTTTTGCATATTTTTGTCCGAACCAATGACAACAGTACGGAATGACAATAGTGGATCATTTGTCCTAACAATCTTAGTCATACTCCTGCCTAGGCCTATAATACTCGTCCTCGTAGTCGTCGTCGTTGTTGTCATCGGACGGCGCTCGTGGCTCCAACCTTGACGGGTGAGCACGCCTGGACTGGATGTGAGGGTAGCGCAGGCGCGGGTTATCGCCGGCCGTGATGTAGGACATGACGCTCTGGAGAGTCCGGCCACCCCACCACAGCCGACGGCCGGCCTCGTTGAAGTTCGAAGGAGGCGGGCCGTCCTCCTTGTACCTGGCAAGCGCCCTCTCATGCCGATTGATGAAGAAGGCATCCCAAGTCGGGCGGTAGTCGGGATGCCAGCGGGGATCCATCCGCTGCTCCAGCGTGAGCTCGAGGTAGTAGTGGTTCGTGATGGCCGCCCGGCACGCCACACCTTGAGGGACAGGAGGGACCGGCACGCCTCCGGTGCTCAGCCACCAGCCGGTGGGGACGCGGTAGCCGGGCGTGCAGGGGTAGTTCGAGGCGCAAAGCGCGTCCGCCTCAGGGTAGGTTAGAGTGGGTACGGTGGAAGCCATGGGAGAGTAATGAGGTTGCAGATATGAGTTTAGATGTGATATGGCAATGGCGGCCAAGCCTACATATATATAGTGAGAAATGGCGGGAAGACGAAGGCGGGAAGCGGTGGAAAGTGCGGGAAGAAGCACACGGATCGTGTGTTTCCTTCGAGCGCTTGTGAGCCGTTGGATCAGAGGTGTGTTTCTTTCGAGCGCTTGTGAGCTGTTGCATCGTGTGCACACGGATCGTGTGTTTCTTTTGCGGGCTTGTGAGTCGTTGGATCAGGGGTGTGTTTCTTTTGCGGGCTTGTGAGCTGTTGGATCAACACTAGCACAAACCACTTTGTGAGCCACACGACCCTATATATAGCCAATCTCTCGGACATGTTTGGCACTCACTCTGTACTCATTGTAGTTCACTTCATAAACAAAGCATTGGGATTCCCTGCATACGTCCAACGGTGCATTTGATATGCAGGCACTCACGAGCCACCATTGGGCTGTATGCAGGGGAAACCGTGTGTTTTGTTCTATCTACAAAATCTTTCAGTTCATCGACCAAATACAAATCATTCGCATATAGTCAAAACATACGGTTTGTATTCGCATATAGCCATTATTACACATCACCAACATCCCTATCTAGTGTTGTGGTTTTTCTTCTGCGCCGTAGCCATGGAGAATCTTCATCATTTAACAGGATGCATGGGTCAGTTTTCACTGTGAAGGGCGGAATTTCATGAAACTTATTATAATCTTCTGACATGTCTGTCTTGTCATCCACTCCCACGATGTTTATTTTCCCTGAAAGAACTATGTGGCGCTTTGGCTCATCGGACGATGTATTCTTTTGCTGATTTCTTTTTCTCGGTTTGGTAGACATGTCCTTCACATAGAAAACCCGATCCACATCGTTGGCTAGGACGAATGGTTCGTCCATGTATGCAAGATTTTTGAGATCCACTGTTGTCATGCCGTACTTTTGGTCTACATGTACCCCGCCTCCTATCAGCTTGACCCATTTGCACCAAAACCAAGGGACCTTAAAATTAGGTCCATAGTCAAGTTCCCATATCTCCTCTATGTACCCATAATATGTGTCCTTCTGCCCATTGTCGTCTGTTGCATCAAAGCGGACACCACTACTTTGGTTGGTGCTCTTTTTATCTTGGGAGATCGTGTAAAATGTATTCCCATTTATCTCGTACCCTTGGAAAGTACATATAGTCGAAGATGGTAACCTGGCCAACAAGTACAGCTGATCTCCAACAGTGGTGTTATTCATGAGATGTGTCTGCAACCAACTGCTAAAAATCGCCTCGTGTTCCCCTTTAATCCAGGAGTCAGGCTCCCCCGGGTTTTCGGCGCGTAGAATATTCATGTGTTTATCGATATACGGAGCAACCACGGTGGAATTGTGTAGAACTATGTAGTGTGCTTGAGTGAAAGAAAGCGCGTCCCTACATACCGTTGTTTTCCATCCTAGTGTGCCTTTTCCAGTCAGCCTCCCTCATACCAAGATTCAGGAACACCAATCGGCTTAAGGTCAGGAAGAAAGTCAACACAAAACTCAATGACCTCCTCTGTTCCATATACCTTGGAGATGCTTCCTTCTGGCCTAGCACGGTTATGAACATATTTTTTTAAGACTCCCATGAACCTCTCGAAGGGGAACATATTGTGTAGAAACACATTCTAATATCTTCGACTAGGTGAACTAGGAGGTGCATCATAATATTGAAGAAGGATGGCGGGAACGACAACTCAAAGCGGACCAGACATTGGACCACATCAATTTGTAACCCTGATAGACTTTCTGGATCGATTACCTTCTGAGAAATTGCATTGAGAAATGCACATACCTTCACAATGGCTAGTCGAACATTTTCCGGTAGAATTCCCCTCAATGCAATCGGAAGCAATTGCGTCATAAGCACGTGGCAGTCATGAGACTTTAGGTTTTGGAATTTTTTCTCTTTCATATTTAATATTCCCTTTATATTTGACGAGAAGCCAGACGGGACCTTGATAATGAAAAGGACTTCAAAAAAGATTTCCTTCTCTCCTTTGGTAAGAGCGTAGCCGGCAGGACCTTCAAACTGCCCTTCATGCATGCCGTCTCGTCCTTTATGACGTTGCTGGTCCTCCTGTGCTTCCGGTGTATCATTTGACTTCCTATACAAGCCTAGGAAGCCTAGAATATTCACGCAAAGATTCTTTGTCAGGTGCATCACGTCGATTGCAGAGCGGACCTCATGGACTTCCCAATATTCTAGCTCCCAAAATATAGATTTCTTCTTCCACATGGGTACGTGTCCGTCAGCGTCATTCGGAACAGGTTCTCTGCCAGGACCCTTTCCAAAGATTATATTTAAATCCTTGACCATACCAAATACATCAGCACCACTACGGGGGACAGGCTTCGTCCGGGTTTCTGCCTTGCCATTGAAATGGTTGCCTTTTTTCCTTAAGTGATGCCTGGGCGGAAGAAAACGACGATTGTACGGGTACACATTCTTCCTACATTTATCCAGATATATACTTTCATTCTCATCTAAACAGTGCGTGCATGCATTGTATCCTTTGTTCGTCTGTCCTGAAATGTTACTAAGAGCAGGCTAATCATTGATGGTTACGAACAACAATGCTCGTAGGTCAAATTCCTCCTGTTTGTGCTCATCCCACACACGTACACCTAGTGCGGCCCACAACTGTAAAAGTTAATCAACTAATGGCCTTAGGTACACATCAATGTCATTATCGGGTTGCTTCGGGCCTTGGATCAGCACTGGCATCATAATGAACTTCCACTTCATGCACAACCAAGGAGGAAGGTTGTAGATACATAGAGTCACGGGTCAGGTGCTGTGACTGCAGCTCTGCTCCCCAAAAGGATTCATGCCATCTGTACTTAGACCAAACCATAAGTTCCTTACGTCACCTACAAAGTCCGGGAAGTCTCTCTCAATTTTTCTCCACTGCCGACCATCAGCGGGGTTCCTCAACATCCCGTCTTTCTTACGTTCTTCCATGTACCATCGCAACAACTTGGCATGCTCTTTGTTTCTGAACAAACGTTTCAACCGTGGTATTATAGGAGCATACCACATCACCTTGGAAGGAACCCTCTTCCTGGGTGGCTCGCCCTCAACATCACCAGGGTCATCTTTTCTGATCTTATACCGCAATGCAGTGCATACCGGACATTTATCCATATTCTCGTACTTCTCACCACGGTAGAGGATGCAGTCATTAGGGCATGCATGTATCTTCTGCACGTCTAATCCTAGAGCGCAGACAAGCTTCTTTGCTTCGTACGTACTGCCGGGCAATTCGTTATTTCTTGGAAGCATCTTCTTCATTAGTACCAGCAACTTTTCAAATCCCGAGTCAGTCACACCGGTCTCTGCCTTCCACTTCAGCAATTCCAGTGTGCTACCCAGCTTCTTCTGGCCATCTTCACAAGTTGGGTACAACAATTTGTTGTGGTCCTGTAACATCTGCTCGAACTGCAACCTCTCCTTTTCTATGTCGCAGTCTCGCTTTGCATCAGAAATGACCCGACCAAGATCATCAGCGGGCTCATCTGCTGCCCGTTCTTCACCTCCTTCGTCTTCATTGTCTTCCATTGCGGTATCAGCGTATTCAGGGAACATAGATCGGTAGTTGTCATCATCGTTCTCTTCTTCATCGCCGTCTTCCATCATAACCCCTCTTTCTCCGTGCTTGGTCCAAACATTATAGCCGGACATGAAACCGGACCGAAGCAGGTGGCTCTGAATGACTCTTGAGGAAGTGTAATCCTTCTCATTCTGACAGTCAACACATGGACAACACATAAAACCATCCCGCCGCTTGTTCGCCTTGGCCACAACGATAAAAGAACGCACGCCTTCTCTGTAAGCGCCAGAGCGTCGGTCACCGTACATCCATGGATGGCCCATCTGCATCATGCAACTATATATCAAACGCAATCACGATGCTAAAATTAGTACCGCGTGGTCTAAACGAGAAAGTAGTTGCTAACCTTTTAGGACAATTGGAAACAAATAGGAGGAAGCTTAAGTGTGGCTCGGGCACCTCATATCATGTTTGTCTTGTGTGAACTCAAGTGGCATTGCTCTAACAGGCATTTCACTGAACACCTCTAGTGCATATGAAGAAAAAAAACTAGCACAACCCTACACCACCTCCCACTAGAAAAAAAACAAGAGAGGGGGAAGAGGGGCTGCATATATATAGGGCCAGACCTTTTGTCCCGGTTTTAGATACAAACCGGGAAAAAAGGGGAGCACCTGCCCGCAGTGGGCCGCACACCCCTTTTGTCCCTGTATCTCAAACCGGGACAAAAAGGCCCTAACGACCCGGGACAAAAGGGGCCGCCGGTTTCGGGGCGGCGTGGCCGGACCTTTAGTCGCGGGTTGAGACACGGCCGCGACTAAAGGCCTGGGCGAAAGGCCTATTTTCTACTAGTGTTCATTAGTTTTAAGTTTTCTGATTTGAGCTACGTAAGTGCCGCTAAAAAAATAGATGTTTACAGACTATCCAGTTTTGACAGATTCCGCCTTAATTTGTATTTGCCTCTTTTATTAACGTCATTAGTGGTACTTTGTGGAAGGAGTGCCACATTTAAGGCTTATTAAACAATATCTAATGCTAAATCAGGTTTGTGCAATTTGTCTTGGTGGTATCCAAGTGGAATTTATTTTATTGGAACTAACCCTCTAATCAGTTTATGAGAAGTTTTGTGCGAAGTGAGTTTTTAGGTTCCACGAGGGAAGATGATGAAAGAAATTGAAGGATGGACAAAAGCACAAGCTTGGGGATGCCCCCATGGCATCCCCATGAACATTCAAGAAGACTCAAGCGTCTAAGCTTGAGGATGCCCAAGGCATCCCCTCTTCTTCATCGACAATCATCAGGCCGTCTCCGTTGAAACTATGTTTTTATCACTTCACATATTATATGCTATTCATGGAGTGTTATGTTAATTTACTTTCAGTTTGTTTTAGTTTGTTTGCTGGTCTTGTACTTTGTTGGATCCTAGCTATCTTGTGTGGGAGAGAGACACGCTCCGATTTTTCATTTGAATACTCCTGCGCTTCGCTTATATTTTGTTGAGTATTCTTAGCTTTTGTTTTTCTTATCAGCTCTTGTGCTTCGCTTATATCTTTTTAAGAGCTGTTAGTTGGTGTTATTAGACTCTCTTGTGCTTCACTTATGTTTGTTTAGAGAGTTGTGTATGGTTTCTTGCTTGATTTGTTGGAATGATAAAAATGTCGCGCATGTGGTAGTGGTATGATGAAACTTGCATAGTCTTGTAGATCTTCATGTTTGAATAACTTGATGGTTCCTAATTGTTTTGAGATGTTAAGTGAATTAATGTTTAAACTTGCTGGTTATTTAAGTTAAGACTCATTAGTGAAGAACTACCGTTAAAGCTTGAATTTATAAAGTTTTTCATACTTGTAAGTACGATAGTCAAGTAGTTTCATCAAATGAAAGTTTGGTTAACAAGGAAGACAGTATAGAGTTTTGTGTTTATGCTTATTGTATGTTCTATAGTAATTCTTGTTCCGGTTGTTGGTGCTTGTTTGTTTGGATTTCCTTTGCTAGCCAAAAACTCTGTACTGAGCGGGAATGCTGCTCGTGCATCCAAACTCCTTGAGCCAAATATCTTTCCAGCAGTGTCCACCATACCTACCCATACATGGTATTTCGTGCCATTCCAAGTAAATTTGTCATGTGCTACCTTTAAACCTTCCAAATGCTCCTTTTTGTGTCTCTGTTTTTAGCTCATGAGGAAGTAGTAAGGAAGTTTGTTATATCATGTGTCAAGCAAGGTTATTTCCCCCCTTTCACCTGGTGAGCATGGATTACGTGCTCAGTTAAATTTGTCGAGAGCTGGCCAAGGGTTCCCAGCCCGAAAAATATAAATACAACCTTCATTAATATCTCCTTCACACAGTGCAACTTGAGAAATCAGTCAAATATTGGCTAGTGATAAACAAAGGAGAAAGAGGAATGTTCTCGTTCCTCTATGGGAGCCGCTTTCACAAGTCTAAAGCCTTGCTTGGTATGGGGGACTAACGGATTTCTTTGCTATAGATTTGTTGACGAAAGCATGCATGTCTCAAAATTATTTTATTTCTATTCATAAAAAAATAAAAAACTCTAGCACATTATTAATCCCTGCTTCCCTCTACGAAGGGCCTTTCTTTTACTATTTATGTTGAATCAGTTTTCCTTTTCTCTCTCCATCTATTCAAAGCAAGCTTGCAACATTGACTCTGGGTGCAGTTGATTATATTGCATCTTTATGCTTAATCATGATTCTTTATGTTGACTTTATCTATGAGATAAGCATGTTGAAAGTTGAAGCAATGCTGAAACTTACATCTTCCTTTGTGTTGACTTCAAACACTTTTGACAAGAATATATTACCTTGAAGACTGTCATGTTATGTCAATATTTATGCTTTCATGTCTCCAAAGTACTATTCATGAAAGTTTTTGCTTAGATAATGCAACTTGTTAACTCATTGTTTGCTTATTATCAATTATAGACAATTGTTTTGGATCACTTTATTCATATCATGTGCTTTACATTACTAACTCGATCAAGATTATGTGGTAGCATGTCTCATAAAAAATTATCTTTTTATCACTTACCTACTCGAGGACGAGTAGGAGTTAAGCTTGGGGATGCTGATACGTGTCAAACGTATCTATAATTTTTGGTTGTTCCATGTTAGTTATATGCCATTGTTACATGTTTTCACTATATTATTATATCATTTTTAGGCTTTTTGTCGGACTAACCTATTGACAAGATACACAGTGCCAGTTCCCTGTTTTTGCTGTTTTCTATTTCACTACTTCTGGAAATATTCTCGGAATTGGACGAAAATTTACAAGGAATTTTTATTCGATAAGATGTCGTCAGAGACCAAAGGGCAACCTTGGGGCCAGGGGCGACCCCTGGTCGCGGTACCACCTGGACCAGTGGGTGGGGCCCGCCCCTGCCCTCTGCGTACAGCCTCGGCCTCCTCCGACGCCTATAAAATCACTTTTGACCTAAAACCAAAAGGGCGACGATTATTTTCCAGAAACTCAATCCCGAAGCCGCCGCCACCTCGAAACCTAATTCGGGTAGATTCTGAAGCAGCTCCCAGCATGCTGCCGGAGGGGAGATTGATCTCGGAGGGCTCTACATCGCCATGCGTTCCGTCGGGATGATGCGTGAGTAGTTCCACCTTGGACTACGGGTCCATGGCAGTAGCTAGATGGTTGTCTCTCTCCCTTGTGCTTCGGGTTTATGATCTTGTGAGCTGCCCTACATGATCAAGATCGACTATTTGTAATGCTATATGATGTGTTTGTTAGGATCCGATGGATTATGAAGTTATGATCAGATTGTGCATGGTTCTTATATGTTAATTTATTTTCTTGCATGCTCTCCAATGTGCGTAGTTTCTTTGGCCAAGTGATTGCTTATGTCTCCAAGAGAGAGTATTTATGCTAGATATTTGGTTCATGCCCCCTCTTGTGCCTGGGCACGAGTGACAGAAACGTCTAAGGACGAGGGTGTGCTATTGCAACTAAGGGTAAAACAGCGGTGTTTATATCTTCATGATTATGAATATTGCTTACTTCACACACTTTACTTAATGCAAATGTCTGTTGCTTGCAACTTAATACCGATGGGTGACATGCTGGATAGCGATCCCTAGGTGGACTTTTTAGACAAAGATGTTGTTAGATGACGGTCTTTGTTCCTTTTGTGATGCCTACATGAATATTACCATGAACACTTTGATATAGCTAGATTAAGTTTGTGTCATAATGTTGTAAATTGCCCAACTGTAATTTGTTCACCCTTCATATGAGTATTTTATTTATTGGAGAGACACCACTAGTGAACTCATGGCCCCCGGTCCATCTTTTTACATTGTTTACAACCTCGTTTACTCGCTTTTAATATTCACTTGCTCGCTGGTCCGTTTCCATAAAATCATTTCACTACCCTATACGTTTAACCGCTTTGTTTTCAGCAGACTGGGAAGATTGACAACCTTCCTGCCGTCGGGGGCAAAGTAATTGGTTGAGTGTGTGTAGGTCCACGTTCGTCAACGGTTAAGCACTAGAGATCGTTGATGTTTACCTAGTTTCTTAATTGAGGGAAAACTGCTACTTGCTACATCCACGCCTTCGCTTGGGGCACCACCCAACTCTACCAGCACCATCAGGGTCCCTCTCGAGGAGGGGTGGACTTAGAGGTGGTGGACTTCTACTCGGAGGAGTCGGTAGCCTTGGCGCCGAATCTGCAAACATGATGCATTTTTTTCCATAGAATGATAGCACGCGTGACTTCTCCCAGTGTCGTCTCCCTTCACAAGCAGGCACGTCAAGCTCCAGGGACTCATATCCCTTCATAACTTCATCCACCCCGACACGAGTGTAGTCAGCTGGAATCTGACATCCATGGAAGCATGCTCTAGGTTCAGAAGGTAAAGCAAAGCCGACCATTGACTTATGTAGCTCACAGTTTTTCCTCTCGGTGATATCATCCACGGGGTAGCGAGCCATCAGTTCAACATCAGACCGGACCCCCGTGAAGCCCACGCTACTTTTATGCTGAGATGGGACGGTACTATCAAATACAGGATCTTGTTGTGGCTAAGATGCCCTTTGCTAGCTAATTATGTCTAGTTGCTCCTGCTGCCGCCTTAACATGCGTTCTAATTCCTCGTTCTTTATTTCTATCTTCTGAATCCGGTCTGCCTCCTGCTTCTTTTTTCTCTGACGGCTTCTATAAGTGGCATTCCACTCCGAAAACCCATCCCTCCACGGAACACTGATGCCTTTGCCTCGTGTTCGTCCTGGGTGTCCAGGATTCTCGAGGGCGCGTGTCAGCTAGTCATTCTCTCTCTCGGGCTGGAACGTTCCCTCACGAACATCGGTTATTGCTTACCAAGATCTTCAGAGGCTGTTTTTATTTGTTCCTTTACTACAATAATCTGTCCTATCTGTTAAGCGGAGTCTTTGCTTAATAAATTTTTGTCTTCTTTCACCTTAACATATTGTAGTTACATTACTTGTCTTCAAGAAGCTTTATCAGAGAAAGGTTCCTGTTTAAGATATATCTGTGTTTGATGAGTAAATACTGATGCTTCATGTTCGTATTCTTTATTTATCGACACTTCACTCTATAAACCTGTGGTCATGTTTACCGAGTTCAGTTTTCGCTTGGGACAAGCGGAGTCTAAGCTTGGGGGAGTTGATAGGTCCATTTTGCATCACTATTTTACATCATAATTTATCTTTATTCATTGATATATTTCATATTATGATGCAATACTTATGTTATTTTATCCCATTTTGCATGTTTGGCAATTATTGGGGATGCATCCGCCGGAGCCTGGAATCAGCTGGAAAAGTACCTGTCAAGACACCTGACTTCGGAAGCCCCAAAAATTCCAGGAAAATTCAAAGCATAATATTTCGGGAAATAAGTCACGGAGCCAGAAGGGGGCGAAGAGGCGAGCAACAGGGGAAAGGGGCGACCCCCTGCCGTGGGTCCACCCTAGGCCACGGGTGGGGCCCGCCCCTGGTCCCTGTGGCCCCTCTCTGGCTCCCCTTCGGCGTATTATTCACCCTTGACCTAAAAACATCGGTGGAATCGACGAGGAATTTTTCCGCCGCCTCCACGAGGCGGAAACCAGACAGAGAGAAGAAGAGCTCCGGCAGGGAGAAATCTGCCGGGGAATTTCCCTCCCGGAGGGGGGAATCACCGCCATCGTCATCGCCATCACGCCAAGCATGATCGGGATCATCATCAACATCATCTCCACCATTAGCACCATCATCACTGCCGTCATCCCAACTCATCTCTCTGTAACAATTATCATTGTGTTGCTATTAGTTCATCGGAATCGTATCCCGGGCGTTGATTACCACTTGTAGTTGATGTTTGAGAGTTTTATCGGTGAATTATCATTACAATCAGATTGTTGCCCTTATTCATATCATATCTGATCATGATCTATCTGATGTCTTGTGAGTAGTTCGTTTGGTTCTTGAGGACATGGGGAAAGCCTAGTTGCTAGTAATTGCATAATGTTGAGTAATATTTAATGGTTTGATTTATGTTGTGGTGTTATTCCTCTAGTGGTATCGTGTGAACGTCGAATACATGATACTTCACCTTTCAAAGGGCCTAGGGGAATGCATAGTGTATTTAGTTTGCTTATGGTAGGGTTGCAGGAGTGACAGAAACCTAAACCCCAATTTGTGAACTAGTGCACTAGGGAGCGTAGGGTCTCGGAGTTTAAGGCTGTGGTTAGGGTTTTATCTTAATTACTTTCTTGTAGTTGCGGATGCTTGCAAGGGGTTTAATCACAAGTATGTATTTTTCCAAGTAAGGGCGGTGCATTAGCATAGGTCCACCCACACAGCACTTTATGAAAATATTGAAGGTTAATCACCGGCATGCAATGAAACTGGCTAGGCAGAAACTCCCATGTGTCCTCGAGAACGTTTTAATCTTCATAAGTAACACAACCGGCCTGTCCTTTGAGCTTAAAAGGATTGGCCTATTTGCTGCAATTATTGTAGAACTCTTTTATTTACTTGTTCTTCATTCGTTATTTAAATTAAAAATCCAAAAACATTTCCCTTTTAGTGCTTGCAGTGAAACCTTGCTGAGAACTACTTGTCAACACCTTCTGATCCTCGTTGGGTTTTTATTTTTGCTTGTTACTTTGCTTCGTTATGGAGCACTCTTCACTTAATATGTTGTTTGGGAGTGACTCTGCCACCACACCTGTGGTGGATAAGAGTCCTCCGCTCTCTGAAATTGATCCATTTAAAATACCCATGGGAATTATTGATCATGTTATGAGTAACCGTTATGCAGGGGATGGAACCATCCATCCAGGTTATCATTTGCTTTATATTAAAGATCTGTGTGAGCTATTTAAGATTGCAGGTATGTCAAAAGAGGTAATCATGAGGAAATTATTCTCAATATCACTAAAGGATAAAGCTATGGATTGGTATATGCTTCTGGATAATTCTCACTTGATGGATTGGAAAGAGCTTATGTCTCTCTTTTATTCTAAATTTTATCCTCTTCATGAAATTTATCAAGATAGAAATTATATTTATAACTTTTGGCCACATGAAGGAGAAAGCATCGCTCAAGCTTGGGGGGGGGGGGGGGGGTTGAAATCTCTAATGCTTAAATGCCCCAATCATAAGCTTCCTAATGATATAATTGTTAACAATTTTTATGCGAGGCTGCCTCGCTATGATAAGGATATGCTTGATGCTTCTTCTCTCGGATCCTTTACAAACAAAGAAGTTAATGCTAAATGGGATTTAATTGAAAGGATTTATCGCAATGCGGAAGATTGGGAGATCAACAAAGGTAAAGAATCAGGTATAAATTATGAGTATGACTGCATTAAATCTTTCATGGAAACTGAACGTTTTAATATGCTTAGTACTAAGTTTGAGCTCGATTCTCAAATTGTTGTTGATCTTTGTAAATCCTTTGCTGACCATATTAATATTCCAAAAGAAAAGTGGGATAAGTATCATGAACCATTTAAAGATGTTTGTAAAACGGATGTGCTTGCTAGTGATGATGTGCCTGTTCAAATAGTTGAATCTGTTTTACCTGTTGTTTACATTGAAAAACCACCCTTTTCTATAAAAATTAAAGATCACTCAATCGTGGCTAGTGTGGTTAATAAAAGTGAAAGGAAAGCTTATGAACCTGATGAACAACTTGAAATTGCCTCTCCAGTAGCTTTGGTTAAAGATCTTGTAACTGAGAACGTCGATGGAAGTTCTATTTATTTTTGTGAAGTTGCTGCTAACATTGTTAGACAGGATAAAAGTGCAAAAGTTGTTGGTACTCCTGTTGTCTCTGTCAAGATAGGTGATCATTGCTATTATGGATTATGTGATATGGGTGCAAGTGCAAGTGCTATTCCTTATACACTTTATCAAAAAATAATGCGCGAAATTGCGCCATGTGAGCTTGAGGATATTGATTTGGAGATTAAATTGGCTAATAGAGATGTCATCCACCCGGTGGGAATTGTCAGAGACGTTGAAGTTTTATGTGGTAAGGTAAAATATCCAACTGATTTCCTTGTCTTGGGGTCGGTTAAAGATAAATTTTGTCCTATCATATTTGGTAGACCTTTCTTAAATACTTGTAGTGCTGTTATAGATTTTAAAAAAGAAAAGGTCTCTGTTCAATTCGCTGGAGAGCCGTATGAATTTAATTTTTCCAAATTTGCTAGACATCGTTATGATAAAGAATTACCTAATGAGGATCTTATTATTGAAAGAATTGCTTCTATTGCCGTGCCTCCTAATGATCCTTTGCAGCAATATATGGAGGAACACGAGAATGATATGTTTATGGAGGAAAGAGAGGAAATTGATGAAGTCTTCTTTAGACAGCCGGCTATTCGAAAGCATGATCTACCTGTGGAGTCTCTGGGGAACCAGACACCTCCAAAGGGAGATCCTGTTTTTGAATTAAAAGCTCTCCCAGATACTCTGAAATATACATATTTGGATGAGAAGAAAATATATCCTGTTATTACCAATTCTAACCTTTCAGCGAAAAAGGAAGAGCGATTATTGGAGGTCCTTAGGAAATATAGAGCTGCATTGGGATATACTCTAGATGATCTTCAAGGGATTTCTCCATCTATTTGTCAACATACAATTAATCTTGAGCCTGATGCGAAGCCCGTTGTTGATCATCAACGAAGATTAAATCCAAAGATGAAGGATGTGGTAAGAAATCAGATACTCAAGCTTCTCGATGCAGGTATAATCTATACTATTGCTGATAGTAGATGGGTTAGTCCTATTCATTTTGTTCCCAAAAAGGGATGTATGACTGTTGTTACTAATGATAATAATGAACTCATTCCTCAAAGAACAGTTGTAGGGTATAGAATGTGCATTGATTATAGGAAACTTAATAAGGCTACTCGAAAAGATCATTATCCTTTGCCTTTTATTGATCAAATGCTTGAAAGATTGTCTAAGAATTCTCACTTTTGTTTTATTGATGGTTATTCTGGTTTCTCTCAAATTGCTGTTAAATTTGAAGATCAAGAAAAAACTACTTTTACTTGTCCTTATGGAACTTATGCCTATAGACGTATGCCTTTTGGTTTGTGTAATGCACCTGCTACTTTTCAAAGATGCATGTCTGCTATTTTTCATGGTTTTTGGGAGGAAATTGTGGAAGTCTTCATGGACGATTTCTCCGTCTATGGAACTTCTTTCGACAATTGCCTCTACAATCTTAACAAAGTTTTGCAGAGATGTGAGGAGACCAATCTTGTTCTCAATTGGGGGAAGTGTCATTTCATGGTAAATGAAGGCATAGTGCTTGGACATAAAATTTCTGAAAGAGGGATTGAAGTTGATAAAGCCAAAATTGAAGCAATTGAGAAGATGCCCTATCCAAGGGACATCAAAGGTATTCGTAGTTTCCTCGGTCATGCTGGTTTTTATAGGAGGTTTATTAAAGATTTTTCTAAGACGTCGCGGCCTCTTACTAATCTTCTTCAAAAAGATGTTCCATATGTTTTTGATGAAGATTGTAAGGAAGCATTCAAGGTACTAAAAAGGGATTTAATCACCGCTCCTATAGTTCAACCGCCTGATTGGAATTTACCCTTTGAAATTATGTGTGATGCTAGTGATTATGCTGTAGGGGTTGTCCTTGGCCAAAGAATTGATAAGAAGTTGAATGTAATTCATTATGCTAGTAAAACTTTGGATAGTGCACAGAAAAATTATGCAACCACTGAAAAGGAATTTTTAGCGGTCGTTTTTGCTTGTGATAAATTTAGACAATATATTGTGGACTCTAAAGTGACTATTCAGACTGATCATGCTGCAATTAAGTACCTTATGGAGAAGAAAGATGCTAAGCCTAGACTTATTAGATGGGTGCTTTTGCTGCAAGAGTTTGATTTGCATATTGTTGATAGAAAAGGTGCAGAAAATCCTGTAGCTGATAATTTGTCTAGAATGGAAAATATTCCTCATGATCCCATCCCTGTAAATGATAGTTTCCCTGACAAACAACTTGCCGTCATTAAGGTAACTTCTCATGATGCTCCTTCGTATGCTGATTATGCTAATTTTATTGTCTCAAAATTTTTGCCTCCAAGTTTTACTTATCAACAGAAAAAGAAATTCATCTATGACTTGAGGCATTACTTTTGGGATGACCCACATTTATACAAGGAGGGAGCTGATGGAATCTTGAGGAGATGTATTCCTGAGCATGAACAGGAGGAGGCATTGAGGAAGTGCCATAATAGTGATTATGGAGGACATCACGCAGGTGAGAGGACTGCACATAAGGTTCTTCAATCAGGTTTTTATTGGCCTACTTTATTTAAGGATGCTAAAAAGTTTGTTTCATCTTGTGATGAGTGTCAAAGGGTCGGTAACATTAGTAGACGTAATGAAATGCTTATGAATTACTCTCTTGTTATTGAACCTTTTGATTGTTGGGGGTTTGACTTTATGGGTCCTTTTCCCACTTCTCATGGCAATACTCATATTCTCGTTGCTGTAGATTATGTTACTAAGTGGGTGGAAGCTATACCAACTAAAAGTGCTGATCATAAGACCTCCCTAAAAATGCTTAAAGAAGTTATTTTTCCTAGGTTTGGTGTGCCTAGATATCTTATGACTGATGGAGGATCTCATTTTATTCATGGAGCTTATAGAAAGGTTTTAGCTAAGTACGATGTTAATCACAGAGTATCCTCTCCGTATCATCCTCAAACTAGTGTGCAAGTTGAATTAACTAATAGAGAAATTAAACTGATCTTGCAAAAGACCGTTAACAAGTCTAGGAAGAATTGGTCTAAAAAACTTAATGATGCTTTATGGGCCTATAGAACTGCTTATAAAAATCCTATGGGTATGTCTCCTTATAAAATGGTTTATGGGAAGGCATGTCATTTGCCTCTTGAATTAGAACATAAAGCTTTTTGGGCTGTTAGAAAACTTAATTCGGATCCTAATCTTGCCGGTAAAACTAGGTTGCTTAAATTGAATTCCTTGGATGAGTGGAGAAACGAGGCTTATGAAAGTGCTCGTTTGTTTAAGGAAAAAGTAAAGTGATGGCATGATAAGAGAATTTTGAAAAGAGAATTTAATGTTGGTGATAAAGTGCTTTTGTATAGGTCTCGTCTCAGATTTTTTGCAGGAAAATGCTATCAAAATGGGAGGGACCATTCATCATTGAGGAAGTCTATCGCTCCGGAGCTATAAAGATTAATAATCTTGACAGAGACAAACCTCGGGTGGTGAATGGTCAGCGACTTAAGCACTACATCTCCGGTAATCCCTTGGAAAAGGATGCTGATGTTATTTAAGTGGTCTCTCCGGAAGAACTCATCGAAACCAAATACCGGAAGACTCCAGAATCAGAAAACGAATAGGTAGCTGTTTCGGTAAGTAAGGTGTCTCGGAAAATTCCAGAAAATTTATATTATTTATTTCTCAAAAATTAGGAAAATTCGGAGACCAGACGGAGTACGAGACGGGGTCCAAGAGGCAGAGGCGGCCCTCTACCGTGGCCCCACCCCAGGCCGCGGTGGGGACCCGCCCCTGGCCTCTGGACACCGCCTCCGACTCTGCCTAGTCCCGTCGCCTTCCTTTTATTGCAAAACTTTTCGCTATATATTTTCCCGAATTTTTCGAGGAGCGTATCCTGTGTTTTCGTCGTGTTCTTGTTTCGAGTTTTCTCTTGCCAGGGTCTCGGAGACTCTCCATCTAGATGTCTTCTTGCGGATCCAACAGGGAAGATTACGCAGCAAGGCGCCTTCGTCGAATCCAACAAGACGTTAATCGTGGGGACTTCATGAACTGGGCGACCGATGAGGAGATCGCCGCTAGGAAGGCGGAGCTGGAGCGCAACATGCGGGAAGAAGTGAGAAGGGTAGCATCGCGCCAATCGGGAGGAAGGGCAGAGAATCCAAGGCCATGCAACAGCACTTTTGTGGGATCCATTAACCCTCGACATGCTTATTCTCATGATGTTCCAGGGACAGTGCCGCAGCAGCAGGATCCCCATATTGCTCCACTGCTGTCGGAAGCTCATAGAGTGGCTGATCAGTTCTGCGAGCAGTTCCGTTGCCTGAAAGCGGAAGTTGCAATACTAGAGGCAGAGAATCTAGAGCTTCGCCGACGTCTTCAGCATTTCTTGACACCTCTGGCTGTGGTGCCGCCATCTCCGCCGCGGGAATAAAATTCGAGCACTATGGGTAACGGCACTCCCTTGGCTTGTTCCAAGCTTGGGGGAGTGCCCCGGTATCTTTATCTTATGTCTTTTACTTTTCGCAGTCTTGTGAGTCGTATCATGAGTAGAGAAGTTATCTTGTAGTATGGTTTTGCATTGTGTATTGTCACTCCTTATGAGTCCTTTGTATCCGTTGGTGTGTGGTTTTCTATAATGGAATATAAATGAGAAGTATCTTTTATTCTTCTGCACTTTATATTTTATTATGGCAATCTCTCTCATCTGCTGATCTTGTGGTAAGTAATGATTTGACATTGGGTGCATGAGTAGAAGTTTATTCGGTATTGATAAGCATGGCTTCGTTTAAATTGCAATAATTGCTTTGGTGCTTGAGTAGAGAAGAAGAATTTAATTGAAAATACACTATCTTGTATGTCTTACATGCTTGTGAACCTTCCAGCTCATACACCTTTGTATTAGATTTATTCCTGACAGTGATGATAAGCTTTATGTTGCATGCTTGACATATTGTTTTTGATAGCATAGTTGATTTACATCTCTCAACACTGTTTGTTTGCTTTAAAGCCTTTCTAGCCTAAAGCCCTGTACTGAGTGTATGGTTCACTCGTGCATCCAATTCCCAAAGCCAAACTTTCTTGCCAGCTGTGTCCACCATATCTACCTATGCATGGTATTTCTTGCCATTCCAAATAAATTTGTCATGTGCTACCTTTAAAAATTCAAAATACTTCTTCTTTGTGCCTCTGTTTAAGCTCATGAGGGAGCAGTAGAGAGCTAGATATAACTTGTGATGAGCAAGGTCATTTCCCCCCTTTCACCCGGTGTTGCTGGATTACGTCTTCACTTGAATCAACCCGAGAGCATCTTAAGCAAAATATAAATATAACTCACAATTCTCCTCCGCGCAATGCAAATCTG
Organism: Puccinellia tenuiflora; assembly: GCA_012064385.1. NCBI lineage: Eukaryota > Viridiplantae > Streptophyta > Magnoliopsida > Poales > Poaceae > Puccinellia > Puccinellia tenuiflora. Next base: position 172,678 of record QRDG01000409.1, read on the forward strand.
AGAAATCATCCCAAACATTGGACAGTGGTGAAACCAAGGAGAAAGAAGAGCGTACTCGCTCTTCTAAGAACCAGTTGCTCTCACAAGTCTAAAAATCTTGCTCGTCATGGGGGACTAGATAGCTTCTCTGTTGTGAAGTCGTTGACGAAAGCATGCATACCTCAAAATCATTTTACTTCTGTTTTAAAAACCAAAAAGCTCTAGCACATGATTAATCCCTTCTTCCCTCTGCGAAGGGCCTCTCTTTTACTTATTGTTGAGTCAGTTCACCCACTTCCTCTACCTTCTACAAGCAAACCCACAGTGTTGAATTTTGATGTTAAGCAAGTATGATATCTACATTATGTCTTTTATGTCTCATGATAGTTATTCATTTTTCTTATGTCAATCCTAACTCTTTTATAAGGATTTAGCTTTGACGATTTGCAACTCGTGGGAAGATGACCGGATGGTTGAAGCATTTAAATGAATCTTCCTTGAAATATGGGCTGATAAGTATAATTGTTTCTTAAGCGGAGTCTCGTTTTGTCTTTGCTTAATAAATTTCTGTCTTCTTTCACCTTAACATGTTGTAGTTACATTACTTGTCTTCGAGAAGCTTTATGAGAGAAAGGTTGCTGTTTAAGATATATCTGTGTTTGATGAGTAAATACTGATGCTTCATGTTCTTATTCTTTATTTATCGACACTTCACTCTATAAACCTGTGGTCATGTTTACCGAGTTCAGTTTTCGCTTGGGGACAAGCGGAGTCTAAGCTTGGGGGAGTTGATACGTCCATTTTGCATCACTATTTTACATCATAATTTATCATTATTCATTGATATATTTCATATTATGATGCAATACTTATGTTATTTTATCCGATTTTGCATGTTTGGCAATTATTGGGGATGCATCCGCCGGAGCTTGGAATCAGCTGGAAAAGTACTTGTCAAGACACCTGACTTCGTAAGCCCCAAAAATTCCAAGAATATTCAGAGCATAATATTTCGGGAAATAAGTCACGGAGCCAGAAGGGGCGAAGAGGCGAGCAACAGGGGGCAGGGGCGACCCCCTGCTGCGGGTCCACCCTAGGCCGTGGGTGGGGCCCGCCCCTGGTCCATGTGGCCCCTCTCCGGCTCCCCTTCGGCGTATTATTCACCCTTGACCTAAAAACATCGGGGGCATCGACGAGGAATTTTTCCGCCGCCTCCAGGAGGCGGAAACCAGACAGAGAGAAGAAGAGCTCCGGCAGGGAGAAATCTGCCAGGGAATTTCCCTCCCGGAGGGGGAATCGCCGCCATCGTCATCGCCATCACGCCAAGCATCATCGGGATCATCATCAACATCATCTCCACCATCAACACCATCATCACCGCCGTCATCCCATCTCATCTCGCTGTAACAATTATCATTGTGTTGCTATTAGTTCATCGGAATCGTATCCCAGGCGTTGATTACCACTTGTAGTTGATGTTTGAGAGTTTTATCGGTGAATTATCATTACAATCAGATTGTTGCCCTTATTCATATCACCTCTGATCATGATCTATATGATGTCTTGTGAGTAGTTCATTTGGTTCTTGAGGACATGGGGAAAGCCTAGTTGCTAGTAATTGCATAATGTTGAGTAATATTTAATGGTTTGATTTATGTTGTGGTGTTATTCCTCTAGTGGTATCGTGTGAACGTCGACTACATGATACTTTACCTTTCAAAGGGCCTAGGGGAATGCATAGTGTATTTAGTTTGCTTATGGTAGGGTTGCAGGAGTGACAGAAACCTAAACCCCAATTTGTGAACTAGTGCACTAGGGAGCGTAGGGTCTCGGAGTTTAAGGCTGTGGTTAGGTTTTATCTTAATTACTTTCTTGTAGTTGCGGATGCTTGCAAGGGGTTTAATCACAAGTATGTATTTGTCCAAGTAAGGGCGGTGCATTAGCATAGGTCCACCCACACAGCACTTTATCAAAACATTGATGGTTAATCACCGGCGTGCAATGAAACTGGCTAGGCAGAAACTCCCATGTGTCCTCGAGAACGTTTTAATCTTCATAAGTAACACAACCGGCATGTCCTTTGAGCTTAAAAGGATTGGGCTATTTGCTGCAATTATTGTAGCACTCTTTTATTTACTTGTTCTTCATTCGTTATTTAAATTAAAAATCCAAAAACATTTCTCTTTTAGTGCTTGCAGTGAAACCTTGCTGAGAACTACTTGTCAACACCTTCTGCTCCTCGTTGGGTTCGACACTCTTACTTATCGAAAGGACTACGATAGATCCCCTATACTTGTGGGTCATCAATCCCAAAGAAAATCTTTGGATCTTTGGTCAACATAACTAACTCCATCTGCTACCTTTGGCTTATTCCATTCTCGAGTGGTGATCGGGATGCTGTCCCTAACAATAACACCGCATTTGTTTGAAAATAAGCGTGTGTTCGCTTCGGGAGCAAGCGGGGCACCATCTTCAGCGACTTCGTCGATCGAGAACCTCTGATGCCCCTCCAAATTTTTGGTTGGGCCTCGTTTCCTTGCAGTAGATTCGCTCGATCCAGAGGGCTAGAAGAAGAAAGATTCATTATTATATATATACAAATCAATTAATGCATCTAGTGATCACCAGAGGCATAATATACCTCGCCGGACTTTGTTAAGGCTCTAACATTTTCTTCGCCATCATTGCTTGTTTTCCCTTCGTCTGTTCGTTCTATCTCAATTCCCTCACCGGAGTCGTTCAGAAATTGTGAGCCGCCATCTTTTCCACCGGAACGTATAATTCGAATATATCGTCTTCACCATCTCTGTTCGTTCTATCTCAATTCCCTCACCGGAGTCGTTCAGAAATTGTGAGCCGCCATCTTCTCCATCGGAACGTATAATTCGAATATATTGTCTTCACCATCTCTGCCGCCGGCATCCATAGCTTAACTAATCCATAAGAAAAAATCAATTAATTCCCTGGATTGTAATACATGTAAATTTGGCAACATGGGCAAAGAGATAAAATACATTGTTATATGTATCTTCTACACCTCTAATCCTAGAGGGTAGACAACCCTCTTTGCTTCATACGTACTGGCGGGCAATTCGTTATCCTTTGGAAGCATCTTCTTTATCATTTTCAACAACTTTTCAAATCCCTTGTCAGATACATCATTCTCTGCCTTCCATTGCAGCAATTCCAGTGTGCTACCCAGCTTTTTCTTGTCATCTTCGTAATTTGGGTACAACAATTTTTTGTGATCCTCTAACATGCGCTCCAACTTTGACCTCTCCTTTTCACTTTCACAGTTTCTCTTTGCATCAACAATGGCCCGACCAAGATCATCAGCGGGCTCATCTGATGCCTCTTCTTCAGCTTCCCCCATTGTAGTACCACCGTATTCAGGGAACCTAGGATATTTGTCATCATCCTCTTCTTCTTCATTGTCTTCCATTATAACCCCTCTTTCTCCGTGCTTGGTCCAACAATTATAGCCGGACATGAAACTGGACCGAAACAGGTGGATGTGAAGGGTTTTTGAGGAAGAGTAATCCTTCTCATTCTTACAGACACCACATGGACAACACATAAAACCATTCCGCTTGTTTGCCTCGGCCACACTGATAAAATATTACAGGCCCTTAATGAACTCGGGAGAGCGTCGGTCATTGCACATCCATTGTCGGCTCATCTGGATTATATAAGTATATCAAAAACTAATACACAATCATGAAGAAAGAAGTGACCAAATTAATACAAGTTCATCACATTAAAACCAAAGTACCAAATGTTATTATTGCAAAAATATATACATAAAGTTCATACATAGTTCTCATAAAACAACATACAACTATCTAGAGCATCTAAAACATACATTGAAACTAACATAGAACTATCTAAAGCATTTAAATGCAATAACAAATGCAATCAAAATCGCAACTAAGGTAGTAATTGATCCAACAGCATAATGATACCAAGCCTCTTTATTAACGACATATTTTCTAATCTTTCTAATCTTTATTTAAGCGCATTGCATCCATCTTGATCTTGTGATCATGACGACATCTGCATCCATCTTGATCTTGTGATCCAACAGCATAATGATACCAAGCCTCTTTATTAACGGCATATTTTCTAATCTTTCTAATCTTCAAGTGCATTGCATCCCATCTTGATCTTGTGATCATCGACGACATCGGCAACATACAACTCCAATTTCATCTTCTCTTCTTCAATTCTTTTCAATTTTTCTTTCAAAACATCGTTTTCTTTATCAACTAAATTTAACTTCTCGACAAGAGGGTCGGTTGGAATTTCCGGTTCACATACCTCCTAGCTAAAAATATCTATGTCAAGTTGGTCGACATAATTGTCATAAACACGAAATGAAACAAATAGTTATAAAAGATAATATACCACATTTGAATCATAGAACGGACGAGGGCCGACGGGGATGGATATCAAAACCATGGCACTATATATAACGGGGACGGCGCGGGCGATCGACGGCGCTGAGGACGGGGACGCGGACGGGACGGCACTAAAACCCACAAATCGCCCTTTAATTTGAGCACAAATTGCATATAAATCAAATAAACTCCCAAACTAAAACCCACAAATGGCATAATTTTAAATGCATAGTAGTCCACTAATTTTCATAGCAATTTTCCACTAAAATTCATAGCGATTTTCCTATGATTAAAATACTACAATATAGTGGCATTAATATAACATTTCCTATAATTAAAAATACTAAAATACTATAATACTATAATACTATAATTTTCCTATAATTCATAGCAATTTTCCACTAAGCTAATTTTCCTCTACAATACTACAATACTGCATACCATTTCCTATAATTCATAGCAATTTTCCACTAAGATAATTACATCATTACCAATACCAATTTCAACAAAAAAATAACAACTAATTAACCCTATACTACATCAGTACCAGTAGCTAGTTGGAGGAGGAACTCGGGCTGGAGGGGCTCGGCCTGGAGCAGGAGGACGGCGCAGCGACGACGGCGATGGCGCAGGACGGGGAGCGGCCTGGAGCAGGAGGACAGCGGCGCCCGGGCTCGGCCTGGAGCAGGAGGATGGCGGCGGCCTGGAGCAGGAGGACGGCAGCGCAGCTTGGGCTCGAGCTCAGGGACGATCAAGATATAGGGACGAAATTAGTCCCGGTTGGTATCTCCAACCGGCACTAAAGGTCCATCTACCAACCGGGACTAAAAGGGCTCGCACTGGCCGCCACCTGCCGCACCACCTTTAGTCCCGGTTGGTATCTCCAACCAGGATTAAAGGTCCCGTTCGACCCAGGGCTGAAGCTGGCCGTGCCCATGCGGCCGTCCTAGCCGTTGGAACCGGGACTAATGCTCACATTAGTCCCGGGCCCAAACACGGCCGAGACTAAAGGTTGGGACGGAGGGCCATTGTTCCACTAGTGGTAACATTTTTACGACGCACGAGATTAAATATGAATGGGTATTGAGAGGACAGAGGGGACAACCCCAACCAAGATCCTCCCAAACCCTAGTACTCATCCCATTGCCAATAGTGAACGAGCCTCTCTGGAAAATAAACTTTTTTAACCCTCATGAGACTTTGTAGAAAGGAGAATCAGTAGGTTTAACTTGTATTTGAGCTAGAGTCTTTTTTTAATATTTATTATGTAGCAGCTCCTGCCACACACCATCCTCATTAAGCAATTTGAAAGGGGCTACTAAGAGATAAAATACACTATTCCATGAATTCTCAACCAAATTGTTTCATGATTTGATCTGCATATGTTTAGTATCGGTTTCTTTATGTATATATAACACTACTTTGGTTGGGGGAACTAAAATCATCGGGTTTACCAAAATGCTTCTCAGATTTACGAAACACGGATGTAAATAAATCCTACTAATCATGTAAAATGGTGCTACCGTAGCGATCTCGAATTGTCAACTAGGATGGTTGTATAGCTAGAGAGATAGGAATAAAAGAAAATTCCTTTTTTAGCTAAGATATCTATTGGTACGAAAAATAAAACATTTTATATATGGTACAAAATATTTTCTTTTAGTTAAACATTCTATATATTTGTTTTATTATGCTATAATTTAGGAGCATGTAAATATAAATCCTTCCAAACAATAATAGGAGATAATCCATTCTATAAAATGTAATAGACTAAGGCACTATAAAAGCATACTCCTACATGCATGTACATCCCAAATATCTGTGAATACTGTAAGTATGGTACTGTTGGATCGACTTTTCTGCCACCAAATGATTCAAAATTCAAAAAGATGGAACTTCCCCTCTCTCTCCATCTCAACTTTCATAATACTAGATGAAGCTTCATTGAAGCCAAGTTCAGTGCATTGAATGGCATCCACGAAAGAGGTATGACATGGAGAGATCTCCTTAACTTAGACAACTAGGGTTCAGGGGTTTGGGGTGGCTATACTATTGCAAGCAAATTATATGAAGAGAAAGAATATTTATTCATCTGAACTATTTGAGGCGAGATCTGCAGGCCCACAATTGAAGAAGGCTACATTGCACAGTTAAGGGGGGCATAAATGAGAGGAAATCAAGGGCTGATGTTGCTGCTTCTGCATGCAGCTACCTTGGAGGTGGGCATGGCTGTCCTGCCGGTGCCTTGGTCTCACGTACAGTACATTTATCAGAGCCACAGTCATGTTTCGCTCGGATGTATGCCGGCCTTCCAGACCCACGGCTGGCCGGCGGCAGATTCAATGCGATCGATCGAGGCCATAAAGATAGCTTCTGCTGCTTGTGAATGGCTCATTCAGCATTCTGCCATGCCTTGTCTCACGCTACATCCTTCTGGGTGCTGGGGGATGCATGCCTCCATGCATGTTGTATTCTTTTCGTTAAAATAAAGGGCTACGGTTGGTATATGCTGGTACACATGTTTTTATTTGGAGTAACTTGATACAAACACAAAAGAATTCAGGTCCCCGCCCTCGGGATTAGCTTGTTGCTAAAAGAAAAGACAAAATTAAACTGGTTATGATTTCCGTTAGGGTATGTAGTTCCCTTGTTGTTCGTGACATTAGGTTTTCACCCCGTAAGGCCTTGTTTGGCACTAGTGGTTTAGTGGGGATTAGTGGGGATAATTCCCTAGAGTATGGGGTGAAACCCCTATCTTCACCCAATTCACACAAAACCCCAATTTCAATCCACTAGGTAGGGGTAGAGTATTGGAGATTGAAAAAAATACACTAAGATTTGGGGAAAAGTGGGGATTTAATTCGTCCAATACTCTAGTAGTATCAAACATGTTTTTAGTTATAAGTGGGGATTTGGGGTTTGATGGGGATTATCTCCACTAATCCCTCAAAAACTCTAGTACCAAACAAGGCCTAATGGAAGTTTTTCAGAGATAGCTAGCTAAAGCCCCAATTGTGATTTTGCATGTTTCAAACTCTTTGCTATCAGCAACATGTTCCTTCTCCTCAAGACGCAGCTCTACTCTTTCATCCCTTTTCTGACCAACACACAAGTACTTCTTGAAATTTTGGAATCCCTGTCATACAAATGAGGGTTTGTTTTGCAGTGGCAGTTTAACATAAGGAATAAAATCAAGCATAAAGGAAGAAGGTAAAAAAGAATAAAGAAACAACAAGACAAACGTGCCTAGGCGGAAGAAATAGCTAGCTAGGCGTCTTGAACCTTCATTTGCTCCCTACCAGCCATTCGCCCGTGCAGCACCTAGTAGAACTCACAGCGGGCAGCAAATAAAATTTACGCTAACTGACGCAGTGAGCGTCCTATAGGAGCACCCTCATTGTGTCTAGCTATATGGACGCATGAACCATGGGCCCAAGAATCCAGCTCAAGACCTCATTGTCTCTATATGGGCCAATATTCAGGCACCGCTTGACCTTGACCCAGAAATTCCAACACAGAGACTCTAATCTTGAAGTGAATCTACAGTCCTCAATTGGCTTGTAAATGTCACAAGGAGAATATTCCGCTGAAAAGTTCTGAAATGCGTATAAAGACACAGTTTTGGTGTCCCTAAGAGCATGTCTAGTAGTACCCCTAAACCCTCAAACCCTCAAACCGGTTTGAGGGCCGAAAATGGGCAGTTTTTGCACTTTTGAGGGTTGAAAAACTGAGCCAAAGACTAGTACCCTCAAACCCTCAAAATTTGAGGGTTTGAGGGTTCTAGTCTTTGCCTCAACCTTCAAACCCTCAAACTGTACATCATTGCACATATCACAATTATCACCATATCAAATATGTCTCATGCAAACAATAATCATTCTAGTTATTTATTACAACACCAAATAGTAATATGAAGCACATAAGAATCATTCGAATTATTACAACAAAGTTTTTGGAATTTGTTCGAATCAAATAGGACATAGCAAAGTAAAACAAAGATAAATCATGGGCCGGTTTGGCGCCGCCCATCCAACCGCCAATGGTGCTCCACAAGATCATCCCGGAGTTGACAATGAGTGCTTAAACTCTCAATCGCACGATGTGCTTCAAGAAAAGCTTCTACGCGATTTGGGTTCCTTTCCGGTTGCACACGGGTACCAACATTGTCATAGAAACAAGGGAGGTTTAACCCCCTCTCATCCTCTAGGATCATGTTGTGTAGAATCACACAACATTTCATGATGTTCACCAATGTTTGCTTGTCCCAAAACCGAGCTGGACCTCGGACTATGGCAAACCTAGCTTGCAAAATACCGAAAGCTCTCTCAATATCCTTGCGGGCTGCCTCTTGTGCCTTGGCGAAATTAGCTTCTTTTTTGGTTAAAGGCACCCCATTCTTCTCCTTGATGGACTTCACAAGAGTTGCCCACTCGGGATAAATGCCATCGGTGAGATAGTATCCCATGGAGTACTCATGGTCCATGACCTTGTAGTTGCAAGTTGGAGCATCCCCGGAAACTAATCTTGCAAACAAAGGAGACCTATTGAGCACATTGATATCATTGAGAGTGCCCGGCAAACCAAAAAATGCATGCCAAATCCATGTGTCCTCCGATGCCACGGCCTCAAGCACAATGGTAGCATCCTTGCTTTTGCCACAATACATTCCATGCCATGATTTGGGGCAATTCTTCCATGTTCAATGCATGCAATCAAGACTACCAAGCATCCCCGGCCATCCCCTTTTTGCATTCATCTCCATCAACCTCTTTGTATCTTCCTCGTTGGGTGCCCGGAGATACACATCACCATACAACCGGATGACCAACTTTGCAAACCTACGGACGGACTCCGTGGTTGTATCTTGCCCAATGCGAAGATACTCGTCGGTATAGTCCGCGGGTATGCCATAGGCGAGCACCCGCATTGCGGCCGATATCTTTTGGTAGGCACTAAACCCCATGACACCGGCGGCGGATCTACGACGCTTGAAGTAATTTGAGGCGGCCTCACAGTCGTTGACAATCTTCACAAACAAACTACGACGCATTCGATACCTTCTCCGAAAGAGGCGAGGTGGGTATGTCGGTACCTTGGCGAAGTAGTCTCTCATCAAGTGCTCGTGTCCAAGAGCGCGGTTCCGGTAGATGGTGACTCGCCCCATCTGCGACCCTCTCCTTTGATCCATTAGCTTCGCGCGGTTCTCAAACTCTTGCACGTCGAGGACGAGGCCCATCATCTCGACGTCGTCGTCTTGGAGCAACTCGTCAATATCCGAATCATCCGACGATGACCAACCGGAGTCATCGGACATGGAGTCGTCGGTCATCTCCATCTACACAAAGCCACACAAACAAAATAATTTGAGTGCTTGCTATGAATAAAAGAGGAAAAATTAGAAACAAAAAAGAGCATTTTTGCTCACCGAGCTCGGGGGCGGGGCGGACTCGGGCCGGCGGCGAGCGCGGGCGCTGGCGGCGGCCTCGGGGGAGCTAGGGGAGGCGGGAGGGGCGCGGGCGCTGGCGGCGGAGTCGGGAGGGGGCGCGGGCGCTCGGGGGAGCTCCTCGGGGGCGAGCTCCTCGGGGCGAGCTCGGGCCGGCGGCTCGGGGCTCGGGGAGGCGGCGCGGCGGGCGGCGAGTGGCGGGACCGGCTCGGGGGAGCTAGGGGAGGCGGGAGGAGGCGCGGCGAGCTCGGAGCGGCGGCGCGGAGGAGATCGAGGCCGGCGGCGAGGCGGGCTCGGGCCGGCCGGCTCGGGCCACGGGAGGCGGCGGCGGAGACGGGGGAAGCGGGGGGCACGGCCGGCGGCGGCGGGGGGGGGGGCTTGGGGAGCGGCGGGGAGGCGTGCGGCGGCGCGGGCGAGCCGGTGGCGGCGGGCGGCGGCGCGGAGACGGGGGGACGGGAGGGAGCTGTTGCTGAAGCTTCCCTCCCGTGCGTGCGTGGTGGAGGAATCGGGGTTGGAGGGGTTGGGAGCCTCCAACCCGTGTTTGTGCAGGTTGGGAGGCCCGACCCGGCTCCGGCCCTGAAATTTTTTGAGGATTCGAGGGTTTAGGGGCTTTAGTATTTGGCTTTTGGACCCTCAAATCTGCAAAAAAGCGGTTAATTTTGAGGGTTTGAGGGTTTGAGGGCACTACTAGACATGCTCTTACTCCATACTGCAGCTGTCGGCACAGCCAACGGCCACCCGCTTCTCCATCCTGCAGCTGCTGCCTTCGTCCTACATCGCTGCACCGTTACACCTAAAAATGCCACCTCGCCGACCCTAGACATGGCGCGCATCACACACGCGCCACGCCGATGCACGGAGGGTTTAAATCGTCGCACCGACCAATGGAGGGAACAATAGAAACCCGGACGTCTAGCTCTTGACCCCTCCGCTACATTGTACACCGGTGCACTTCAAAACTCCACTGTCGTTGCCATAAGTTGCTAAGGAGTAATATGATTTTGTCTGAATTTTAGTAGACGGTCGGAAGCCTGTTATTGACTTTTTGTCGAGTGAATATTAGCACATGTTTAGTAAATGTAAATCGTATGAGATCCAGTAGAACATTGCAAATGCTTATTTTCCAAGAAGCATACCAATAGAAATGCACACGACATTACGGTAAAGAAGCATGTGTGCCAAACAGCCAAACAATGTACTCACTCTCAGTTCCACAATATAAGATGTTTTAGGGATTTACATGTTATCTAGATTCGGACTAAAAATAGTGTACATATATACTAAAACAGGTCTGGATACATATGTCCCACTTTTCATTTGTAAAAGCTAAAACATCTTATATTTAGGAACGGAGGGAGTACATGCTTATATATAATGAGCTGTGTGCGATATGTAGCAGACATTTCAAAAAATGTAACCGTACGTTCGAACACGGGTTGAATCCTTTCACACTACTTTCATTTCGTAGCATAAACGACAGGCACTACTAAAAAAGCAGCGATCAGTGATGTTTCTGAGGCGACGTTTTGATAACGTCGTGTGTTTTCGTTGTGAGGTAGCAGAAAAGTTGGATTTAGTCGCGACGTTTTGGCTTTTTTTGATCGTGGGCCGGTTGCGCGCGACGTTTCGTTAATATTACGTCGCGGATTTTCGTTCCCGGCCCAGTAGCCCAGTTTAAGCCCAGTTTTGTTCGACGAAATTGTTCTTGGTTACAGAGAACGTCGCTGATTTTCGTCGCATGCCACATCCTGCCCTGACTGACTACTTTGACTGGCGACGATTGACCGGTTGATGTGTAACCCCACATTCTGCCGCGTGTGCACTGTTGTGTTCCGTTTGTGGTGGAATTTAATCAAATCATCAGAAAAAGAGATTGCCGTGTGCACTGTTGTTTTCCGTTTGTGAGAACCGTAACCCACGACCTCCCTCTCGCAATCGTGTCACGGAGAACGTTTGTTCCGTTTGTGGAGTGCCATTGAAAATTTTAAAGCTAATTGAAAAACTTAAGAGAATGCTCAGATTCTGAAATAATAGCATTTCGAGGACGCAAATAAATATACCAAATAACTGATTACGTATCAACACGGCAGAAATTAGGAAACATAGACATAACATAATTGGATCCGTTCGATGGGGCAAACTATGCATACATAAACATAAACAGGATCATAAACATATACTTTATGATCCTGGGAACTAAGAATAAGAGGGAAACATCTAAGCATCGGATGGGAACTCCACTGCCTTGGCGATGAGGGCTTCCTTACGTGCGAGCAGAGTTCCTTCTGCGCGAGCGCTACCTCAATCTGCAAGTTCCCAACCTGCCTCGCCAGGTCAAGGTTACTGGCCATCAGCTTCTTGAGATCTTCCATCAAATTCTTCACCGCCTCGTTGCAAGTT
>QRDG01000410.1:0-87000 GCA_012064385.1 Puccinellia tenuiflora
GACTGGTAAAATAGAAACCCTATCAAGATAATACCTTTGCCTTGCGCATAAAGCACTTGAGGTCGATGAAGACGATCTTCAACTCTTCAAGACGCACCACCTTTCTTCATTGCGCTTTGCTTGGTGAAGATGCACTTGTTGCTCCCCCATACTCCAAGATGGGAGAAGCACCTCTTCGGCATATCTTCACTTGGACTTGAGTGTTGATCAACACACACTTAGCCTTGATCAACACAACTTTTCTTCCCTTAGCCTTGACTCTAACAAATGGAGATCAAGCAACGCAAATGGACACACCTATAAATATAGCTTAATACAAACATTAGTCCATAGAGATTGTCATTAATTACCAAAACCACACATGGGGGCAACCATGCACTTTCAGATTGTCATTAATTACCAAAACCACACATGGGGGCAACCATGCACTTTCAATCTCCCCCATTTTGGTAATTGATGACAATCCCTTTTAAGAGGGTTTATAACGAATAAGCATCCTGCAAGACAAACAAGCAAGGATGCAAGCGCATTAAAGGCAAATGCAACAAAAGAATAAAACCCAAATTCCCTTAAACCCTCTAAACTTCTACCGCATTGGCATCGATTGCCGAAATGGGAGGAAAAATTTAGAAAGCCAATATAATATGAGTTCCTCCATAAAGTGTGCATTTCTCAAGATATGAGTGAAATCAAATGCACATATCCATTGACGAATAATTAGAGGGAATCAAATTATATTGAGGATCCAAAGATTGCAAAAAGATGAAATCATTCTAAACATCTCCACAAAGAAGAAAAGCAATCGAGAAGATCCAAAACAAGTGTTCTAAATAAAGATGAAGAAGCTCCCCAATGTTCATGCACTATTGATGAGTGCACAAATATGGAATCCTCACTCCCCAAAATCATCTAGAACACGCAACAAGTGCAAGTGTGCATAAAGCAAAAGGAAATCATAGCACTTGCACCAAAGATATGGTTGAGCCAAAAGGAGATACCAATTTTCAAAGATTCAACATAAGATAGGCCCAACCGAGATAAAAGAAAGATCTTTAAAAGAGTATGTTCACAAGCTTAGGGATACCAATTGGAAACAAAAAGCAATTGAAAATGCCAAAAGCTAGTGAGAGCATTTAGCCAATAAAATTAACATACTCACCATGGTAAGCATGAGGTAAAAGATTCTCAACAAATACATGAGTGTGCAAAGATGCAAATAAAATTAAGATAGGCACTCATGAAATAAATTTGGAGCCACCAAAGAATTATAGATAAAAAATCAAGGTAGCTCATAAGAAATAGGATACCAACTAAAAGGTGGCCTCTCTCATATGTATAGGTTTCTAAGTAGACAAATCATTGATGATATACATCCACAAAGAAACTTGCACATATGAAATGGTCGACGAAGGGAGACCACGGTATCCAAAAGGGAAGTCATGAGCATACAAAAGAGATTATTGCCTAAAAACATAGCACAAAGCTCAAATTTATCTCATTGTATATCAATGAACTTCAAAAATATCAAAGACATCACACATATCACTAAGGGAACAAGAGATAGTGAAGATGCTTTGATATAGGCAACAAGTATCACAGAGAAATAATACCAATTGAAGAAAAAGGTTTTTGCAATTTCATCACAAATATCACAAAGATATACCAAGTGAAGGAAATAAGCCAAAACCACAACAATTGCCCATAAAAGCTTTCATGCCAAGAAGCAACGTACACAAGGTTGAGACTAGAAAAGTATGCATGAAGTAGATACTTGTTACCGAGATGCATTGACGATGAAGAAGATGAGAGTTTGTTTATCGTCAAGCTTGACTCCAATAATCACACGATGAGAACACCTTCCTTATGAATGAGGCAAGCATCCATTGCATCTCCATTGTACCTAAAACAAAATTCAAGCACAACATGGTTCCCAAACTTATTGGGTCCCATAGTAGTTAGATACACTACAATACATAGGAAGCACTCCACATAAATATGTGCACATATATATATATATGAAATTGAATTTCATGCACATCTTAGCCGATTTAGGATTCGGTGGAGTATTCCCTATATATTGGATCAAGAAAGACAAGCATGCCATATAATATATATGTTAAAGGATATACACACAAAGTCTTTCAAGAACCAAACGAGATACAATTTGGATAAAAACACCAAGTAAACCAAGAAGAGAGCACACCAAAGTGTGACACAAAAAGGTTGTCCAAATTATATCAAAATCCAAATCAACACATGATTGAGGAAAAATCAAATCAAAACATGATTGATTCAAAACAACACATGAAGTGTGATATCAAAAGGAATCGAATCAAAACAACACATGATCGATAAGACACCTATTGAAAAAAAAAAGATACCAACTAGGAGAAAAGATACCAGGAAGAGGATAATACTTGACCGAAATCAAGTAAAGTAAAATAAAGAAATAAGGTATCACAACTCCCACAATAAGTATCAATTGAAACAAATATCTATGGAGGAGATATCAAATCAAGTGATACCAATTGATGGTACCAAAGCAAAGCCAAAAAGAATCAAATGCCAATTGAAAGGATCAAATGATAGATAGGATAGTGTTCTAAATAAAAGGGAATGCTCCCCCAAGATTCATGCATTATCTTTGATATTTGTATTTGAATACAAAATGCACGCACAAGGGATCATTACTCTCCATATTTTATTTACAACACTAAACACTACCAATTGAAAATTGGGATCCATGCAAGAGGCAAGGAAGGCAATGGGAATAAAAACAAAAACACTTGGAAATAAATAAGACAATTCAACGCAAGAGCCAATATGAGGATGAACGAAAATATTCTACAACAAATGTGAATATCAATTGTCGAAGGACAATGAGTATAAGGAAATATTTCCCGGTGAGTAGAGATATCCAAGATCATCCTCACAAGATAAATCATATGGCAAGAGATAAGAAATAAAACACCATATTTTAATAAAGTTTGTTGGTAGTTCCAACTATTCAAACCAACCGGCAATGCCATGGTTAGAATAATATGGAACAAATGGTTTCTCAAATAATATATAGAAATGCATATTTGAGAAAAACCATACCAAGCAAACTCACACAAACAAGAACCAAAGGATAACCAAAATGAAAAATGGAACTTGTTCGAGCAAACATGCTACATAGGAATAAGATAATTTACAATATAATATCTAAGGGAAAACCTCAAATGTTCACATTTTATGGGATTGTAATATGCACATAGCTTATTACTCCCCCAGAATGTGATAATTCATTTTATCTAAGCAAGAGGCAAATAAAACCAACTAGAGAAATTAATGGACATTGTAGAATTTGAATTTCTCATGAATATGACATACCACATAGTAACTAGATAATATTGAAATATCAATACTAGGTGGTGTGCCTCATGTACACTCATTTTTAGGTTTGTGAAGTGCACAAAGCATATCACTCCCCGAAAATGGGATAGTCCATTAATATCTCAAAGAGCCAAATGAAATCCACACAAGATCCAATAAAGCTCAACACACAAGTTACACATACATGATACACAACTAACATACCCAACCTTGAATAACAAGGCAAATAGGAAAGTAGCATATCACATACAAGCACATGCTAGGAACAAAACTAACACATGCAAGGGAGCAAGCAACTTTCAATGAATATAAATGATTAAGTACGAGTTACCGCAAGGAGGAGCATTGGATATGAGAGAGAACAATATAATCCAAATGACTTGGCTTGAGGAAATATAACCATGAAGATCCCTTAATTCTTCAAAAGTAGCCAAATCTCCAATGTCCTCCACAAACACCTATTGATCAAGTTTGAGCTTGTTGTCCCCAACCAAGTTGGGTCCTAAGAGGTTAGTCACAATAGGCTTGGCAACCCAAATGGTTCTTTTCTTGACACCACTTTGAGTTCCCACATATTTGGCAAACACATTGCCAACTCTATCCTTTCTAAGTGAGTAAGCATCATCAATTAAGATGGGGTTGGATAGGTTACTGATAGTGCATGAAGAAGCAAAGTGACCCTTGCCACGGCAAATGTAGCAACATCGACTCTTATCTTTCTTCTTAATAGGCTCCTCAACTTGAGAAGCATTGACTTGAGTCTTCTTAGGAGGTGGCCATTGTTCAACTCGTGGTTGAGCATGAGATTGAACAAGAGGCCGCTTCCCTAGTTGCTTCTCACTAAGAGGCTTCTTCTTCATTGGGCAATCCCGAACATGGTGCCCTTCTAACTTGCACTTGAAGCAAATGATCTTGGCCGGATTCTTGACTTGTACTTGGCCCTTCTTCTTATCACTCTTGGACTTGTTCTTGTTGTTGGAGTTGAATCCAAGTCCTCTCTTGTCATTAGGGGATTGTTGCACACTCAACATGTTGTCAAGTGCACTCTTCCCTTCATGACGCTTTTCCAAGTCTTTCTTCAAAGAAGTGACTTGGGCCTTGAGGTCTTTTATTTTCTCTACATGGTTAGTGGCAACAAAAGCACTAGAGGAAGTAGAAGCTTCATTGTTAGAGCAACAAGGCAAGGAAAGTAATTCATCACATGATGTACCAACATTTTGAGTGGATGAACTACTAGGACTAGCACATGGCAATATAGCATTTTTAGATAAAGGTGTGCCATTGTCCACATGAGGCCCACAAGATGTTACCTTGGTAGTGATAGCCTCATGAGCTAACTTTAGACTAGCATAGGATGCTAGAAGATCATCATTAGAGCTAGATAGCTTTTCATGAATTTCTTCCAACTTCCCATACTTGCTAGTTAGCAACTCAAGTTGAGACCTTAACTCAACATTCTCCTTCAAAATAGATGCTTCACAAGAAGTGGAGTTAGTAGCACAAGCATTATTAACATTAGGAATAGAAGAAGACAACTTGGAAAGCTCTTCCTTAAAGCTATCATTTTCCTTTTTCGTGACTTTATATTTAGCATGAGCATGGTCACATTCTTTAATGAGTTTAGCAATTATTTCATTATGAGACTCCTCAATAGATTCGAGTTTCATAGAGGTTATCACAAGCATTTTTATTCTTTGAAAGAGCCTTAAGAACCATTAGACCTTTATTATGAAGGAGAGCATCATCATTTTCTTCATCATCATTATTATTATCATCATCATCATTACTTGAAGATTTAGCCATAAGGCAAAAGATGGTTGATGACGATGAGCAATTTATTAAAGAACTACTCAAGTTCACATCTTGTTCCATAGAAAATTGGGTTTCCTCTATATTATTACCAATATAAGGATTAGAGGGAACACAAGCATATTTACCATGGCAACAAGATAAGGCAAGCATATCATCAAGAGATTTATCCAAGCAATTTTTGGATGATATGCAGGGACTATCAACACTAGCATGTAAGACATTTGGAGTGCTAGAAGAGTTTAAGTCCAAAGATAGACCATTGCAATAAGATAGACATAAAATATCATCAACAATGAGCTCACTATCCAAATTTTAAAACCCATCACTACTCACCATTACATTAGTTTGTGGCTTACCACATATTGGTGAAGTAGACGAAGATGAGAACTCATGACGGCCGGAGGTGGAGGGAGAACAATCATCCTCAATAGTCATGGACTTACCGTATTTATCTTGAAGTTTTGTCCACAACTCATGTGCATTCGGAAAGGCATGATTGACTCAAGCACTACATCGCTCAAAACACATATAAGACCATTAGATGCTAGAGTATCGAGATAAGAGTTTTTCTTATCCTCTAAAGATAAATTTTGAGAATCCTTTGGAGGAGAAAAACACATATCTATAATACTCTTTAAAATTGGGTCTATGTCCCTAAAAAGATTAAGCATGCAAATTTTCCATGCATCATAATTTGTGCCATCGAATATAAAAGTGGGATAGTGCACTAATTCTCTAAAAGACATCTTACTCTCTAGGCGGTAAAGCCCAAAAAAAGAGTCGAGGCTCTGATACCAATTGAAAGAACAAACGATGTCGCCTAGAGGGGGGTGAATAGGCAATTAAAACTTTTCCGGTTTAAGGCTTGATAATTGCGGAATAAAACTTGATGGGGGGATACTTTATAGGTAGGCCCATGGACCCGGAAAGTAGACCCGTCAAGACCAAGAAGGCCAAAGCCGAGTCACGTATCAAGTCGCATGGGTTGGGCTGGAGACAAGCCGACCAAGGCCCATGACGGAGAAGGGACCCGCCAGGAAGGAGTCCAAGTACAACCCGGAGCCCTAACTTGAAAGGCCAAGATGTAGAGTAGGACTCCGGGTTCTAGTATGACTCGGTGTAGATTGTAAGTCCAGAGACCCGACCACCTTTATAAGCGGGGTCCTGGACCTTAGATAGATAAGTTCTAAACAATCCAGAAAGACCAGATCCATAGTCGCCGACTCCCCAGAGAGGAGCCGGAACCCTGTAATCGAGATCAGATCTAGAGCAATAAAGAGAAGCAGGAAGTAGGTCTTTACCTCTAGTCAAGAGGGGCCGAACCTGGGTAAATCTGTGTCCCTAGGCGAGATTAACCTCTCCTACGTATTTCGCGCATCAATGGCCCCAGAACTCACCTTCCCAGAGGAAGGACTTGCCGTGACAACACCACGACAAAACTAGGTGTTTAAATTAACAAGCCAACAACCTAAATAAACTAGGCTCACCTATGTGCACCAACAACTTATGCTAAGCAAGGCAAGCAACAAGGTGATAGCAAGATATAAAACTTCAAGCACGAAGGCTATCACAATGTAAATTGCATAAGTAAATAGCTCGGGTATAGAAATAACCGAGGCACGCGGAGACGAGGATGTATTCTCGAGTTCCTCCTTGTTAAGGGAGTACGTCTCGTTGGAGGAGTGTGAGCTCGCCACAAGAGGCCTACTCAAGATGCCACAAAAGGCCTCACCCTATTCTCCGATGAACCTTACCCCAAGGGTTAGGTTCACCTTCCACTATCGGAATCCTTCAAGACGGAATCCGGAGCCTTTACAATGATCTTGGGGCACACACCCACAACTCAATCGGGGGATCCCAAATCTTGCCCGAAGCTTCACAACTCGAAGTCTTCTCGGCACCACCAACCATCTAGGGTACACAATGCACCAAAGAGGCACAAGCTCTTGGGAACAAAATGCACCCGAGAGTAACAAGCTTCTCAACCTTCAACTTCCACGAATGTTCGTGGAGAGAGCAAACCGATGCAACTAATGCAAGAGCAAGAACACACTAAGTGGTCAAATCCTTCACTCCCAAATCCAACCAAAGCAACTAATGCTAGGGAGGGATTTGAGAGGAAGAACAAAGGGGAGAACCACAAAAGAACTCCAAGAACTAGATCCACTAGGTTCCCCTCACTTAGAGGAGAAATTGATTGGTGGAAATGTAGATCTAGGTCTCCTCTCTTGTTTCCCTAAAGGTGGGCAAGAATCATTGAAGGGATTGGGAGAGGGCAAGGTTTTCCAAGGACAACAATGGTGGGAGAGAGAGAGAGAGAGAGAAAAACGTGCTGCTAAAAACCTTATAGATTTGGGGAAGAAGGGGGCCTTTTATAGGTCTCCTCAAAAACTAGTCGTTGGACCCTGCCCACACCGGAGACTCCGGCCAGGCTCCGGGCTCATTGGGTTATCGGGGCAGACCGGAGAATCCGGTCCAGAGGGGCCGGAGACTCTGTCCAGGCCGGAGACTCTGGTCTATCTTCGGTGATGCTCCGGACCCCTATCCAGTACCGCACCACAAAGAGGCAAAGAGCAGAGAAAAACTTGAGGCCGGATATTCCGGGTCCTGTGGACCGGAGACTCTGGCGGACCGGAGACTCCGGACCATCTTCGGGGTACCTCCGGATCCCAATCCACTACCGCACAACAAGAAGGTCACTTGGCAGCGAAAACATTGGACCGGAGATTCCGGGTCCTTTGGGCCGGAGACTCCGGTGGGACCGGAGACTCCGGACCATCTCCGGTGTTCTTCCGGACCAGATATAAACAGTAAAACCTGAACTGCCATAACTTTTGCAAATGAAGTCCGAATCGAGTGAATCCAATTTTGTTGGAAAGAGGACGACAAGAGCTACCCTAATAAAGGATATTTTTCTAATAAATGGAAGAGTGACCCCTTCCATAGAGATGAACCGACAAAATCTCCAAAACCGAAAACGGAATAGAAGACGCATATGAAAACCGTTTTTGGTGAACTTAGCCTTGTTATGACAAGCACGAAAATCACCAAGACCACACCACGATAAGAGCCAAATAAGAACCAATAAAGATGATTGCAAGGATGCAAAGGTTTGAGCACTCCATGAATGATACGATCAAGATACTCGGTCGAGAGCCCCTCTTGATAGTACGGTTAACTATCCTATAATCCGGTCTCTCACTAACATCATGAGACCGGTAAAATAGAAACCCTATCAAGATCATACCTTTGCCTTGCGCATAATCCACTTGAGGTCGATGATGACGATCTTCATCTCCTCAAGACGAACCACCTTTCTTGATTGCGCTTCGCTTGGTGAAGACTCGCTAATAGCTCCCCCATACACCAATATGGGAGAGGCACTCTTCGGCATATCTTCACTTGGACTTGAGTGTTGATCAATCCGCACTTAGCCTTGATCAACATATAATCTTCTTCCCTTAGCCTTGACTCCAACAAATGGAGATCAAGCAATGTTTATGGACACACCTACAAATATAGCTCAATACAAACATTGGTCCATAGAGATTGTCATTAATTACCAAAACCACACATGGGAGCAACCATACACTTTCAGGGGGAGGGAGGGGGGGGAGACATGCGTGCGTGGTGTGCGGTGGTTTTTCTCTTGCCACAGTGCCATGTCATCAATCCATGGACTCTCCCATCAGCCAATCAGATACAAGTATCCCCTTCCCTCAACCAATCATGACAAAGTAGACGGATAGTGTGTTTTCCCTCAGCCAATCAGGAGGGCGGAAATGGAAAGCAAGGTGTATTCTCTAGTGTTGGGATTTGTAGTGTTGTGCAGTGCTCCACTAGTATGTGTGGTCCAAATCTAGCACCCGGGACCAGACATACTAGTGACGCACCAAATCATAGTGCGCCACGGGTAATATAATACCCATGGCGTACCATTTTTCAGTGTGCCACTAGTGTGAAGTGTCAGTTGATGTTTTCTACATGTTTTTTATATTGCTGTCTATACCCAGAAAATACCATGAAAAAAATTGGTAAAAAATACAAGATCGCCTAACACTTTTCGAGAAGGAGACGGAGGGCCAAAGAAGGAGGCTAGGGGACCAACGACCACCAAACGGGTCCCACATACGGTCCTGTACCTAGACGCGGGGTCCACCCGCATGGCCACCTCGGGCACCACCTTGCGGCGCCTCTTCACTTATAGGAAGCCGCTCGACCTAATTAGAAAGGAACGCGAATATCATCCGGAGTTTCGATACAGAGCCACAACCATCCAAAATCCTAGTTTGGGGCCCTGTTTTGGCACCCTTTCGGGATGGGGATCCACCTCCGAGTCCATCTTCATCAACCTTGTTGCTCCTAATGGCGATTCGTGATTAGTCCAACCTCACGTCGAGGGTTTTACCTGTAGCTATGTGTTTATCTCTTTCTCCCTATGATGTGATCTTGGTTGTGATCATGAGCTATGTTACTGTAGTTGAATAATATGATGTCTCCCCTTCTATCCCCTATGCAATAGATTTGATCTTCCTAATTATTTGATTGATGTCTAGTATAATTTTCGGAGACCTGTTGGGACATTATGGTTAATAGATTAGAACCATGTTGATCATGAGTTTGTTCTTTGTTGGATTGAATAATGGAATCATGAGATTACTTGATGCATGTTTGGTATAGTACGTATCCTGAGCATCAAGGTGAAAGTGTGGGTTCTTGATGGATATCTTAGAAAAATAATAATCATGAGGTGTTTGTTAATTATGATCTTTGGATGTTCAAAGTGACAGCGTATGGCTGTCCATTGATTATAAAGATGTTTAAGTTGCGCTTTTGTAGCCCTATGTATGTCTGATCCTGTTTTCATCCATAAGAAGAGTGAACTCGGAGTGATCGTTACCATGCATGTTTCGAAAGGATATCAACTATGTTAATATTGTTGAGGGTTGCCACTAGTGAAAGTATGAAGTCATTGAAAAATTAGAAAGTTGTAAGAATATGGAAAAATACTGAAACTCCTACACAAAGATTGCAATATGGTTTACTCAAAAATATATGTGTCACGACAAAAATATTTCTGGTATTTTCTTCACAAGGTTCCCTTTTTTTAGTCATTTGACAAATAGAAAGTACAACGTTTCCCATAAAGGGTGGTATTTTTATTTTTTATTATTGATTATCATGCTAAAAGGTGGTATGTACAAATATCAAGGAAAATAGCGCGCTATAGCAAAATAGCGCCAAGCTTAAAAAAATAGGCTATTAGCGTGCAATATTGCTCTATTGCGTGCTATTAGCGAGACATTATACACAGATTTATTTAGCGAGACAATTCCTCAACACGCTATAACGTGCTATTAGCGACGCTATAGCGCGCTATTTTTTCATTGACAAATATCGATGCCATTATGATTAAAATTATGTGGCATGGACATGCATATTTTAATTTTGATTGAAATCCATGAAGGTATAAGCCTGTTCGTCAAGCATGTTCATTAAACTTTGACCAAATCATGTGAATTTTTGGGGTCACACCTTTCACCCATTAAATGAAAACATGCTTATTTTAGTTTTTCCCATGTTTGCCTATTATTTCAATTTATTTAAAAATTAATGCAAAGTACTCGATGCACTTTTCCATCCATTTTGTCCAAATCAGATGCAATTTTAATGATGGCACCTTGTACCAGTAAAATAGTTTCACTCTACATATTAGGTTTTTTTTAATTATTTTGTATATTAGTTATTTTTGTTAAAACTGACATGCAAATACCACACACTTTTCTATAGCGAACTTTTAAATTTTTCATCTTCCTTATGGATATTAAATATATTTGTACTTCAATAATTATTTTGTTATTTTTATGAATCTTATATCGCGCACCTCTAGTTCAAATTTTAATTAGTTTTAGTAATTACACATATTTATTTAAGTAATATAAATATTAAACAAAGCTTGCATTATGGCTTTGTTTATGCACAAAAAGGTAATTTTTTATTGACATAATAGTTTTTTTATTAGCTTCATAAGAGTCCCCGTTTTAGCCGTTTGAAAATAGATTTGTTTTATAATAATTGGAATTTTTATTTCATATTACTTATTAACATGGTAAAGGTAAGTATGTACCTATCTTGAAGCCATTGTGATAAAAAAATATAAGTTATAAAAACATGAACTTCGTCATTTAGTTTGAAATCCATGAAAGATCATATCTCGAAACCCATATTGTGAAGCATGCACTTTTGAACTTTGTCTAAATCATGTGCAATGGTTATGGTGGTACCTTGTACCCATAGAATGACTTTAATGTCAAGTTCTAAAAATTCGGATCATTTTTACATATAGTTTATTTTAATCATGTGCAATGGTTATGGTGGTACCTTGTACCCATAGAATGACTTTAATGTCAAGTTCTAAAAATTCGGATCATTTTTACATATAGTTTATTTTATCAATATTAAGTACATTTGTACATATGTATTATAGTGTGATTAATACGATTTTTTTTTTGCGTAGAGTGTACCCTTGTTCTTTGTGAAACACTTGGTAAAGTAATAGTGTTTACCAAATGTCCCATTAATTATACTCTAGCTGCTATTTCCGCTGGTTGTTCCGTCTTCTGTGTCGTGCTGATCTGGATGGAAACAGAGAAAACCACCTAGCTCAGCAGGTTCCGTTAATTATTTGTGGTTATTTGTGACTCGATCGGTGTTCCAAAAAAAAAAAAAACCAACTCGATCGGTTAAGCTGTCAAAAAAAAAAAAAAACACTCGATCGGTTAACCCTAGATACGTCATACATACATATATACTCGTGTTTACTTTGGGAGTACATGGGTCGCACATAGTTTACTTTGGGAGTTCGTGTTGCGTACATCGATCAATCAATCTGATAATGGGTGCTAGGTCAAGCAAAGCTACTGCTCCCGCAACGCCGCCGCCGGAAGCCAGATGTGCTCGGCCAAGCAAAGCTACTGCTCCCCTAACGCCGCAGTCGGAAGCCAGACCATGCTCATCCTCGTCCTCGCCCTCGTGGTCAGACCTCCCACCGGAGCTCGCGGGCCTGGTCCTACGCCGGCTGCGCTCCCTCGCCGACCGCGTCCGCTTCGGCTCCGTCTGCCGCCACTGGCGTCACGGCGCGCGGCAGCAGGCGCCGGTTCTGCCTCCGGTGTTCCCGTGGACTATTACAACCTGGACCGGCAGAGTCAAGACCATCCCGGACGGCGAGGTGCACCACCTGTTTCCCGGCAGACACGGATGCTCGTGCTCCTCTGAGAGCTGGCTGCTAATGACTGCGATAGAGTCGCTCGACGACATGAAGATCCATAACTACCTGGAGAACCCTCTCTCCGGAGCTACCTTGCCGCTGCCGAACACGGGCAACCTGATGCATCCCGACGACAGGTTATACGGCGTCACGAAATTCATCGTGTGCCCTGATAATCTTGTCGTCACCACATGTGGCTGTATAGCCAGAAGCATCCCGTCTAATCACGATCCATTGATCGCATGCTGTCGGCCCGGTACGTCCTCGTGGTCGATGAGCTTACAAGCCGCCGCAGCCACTTCCGGTGGTCGGAAATGTTACATAGACATAGCTTTCCAGGATGGAAGTATCTATGCCCTCACCGAAAGAGGAGACCTTTTCGTGCACGAGGTTAGCGAGGACCATGGACATATAGTACTGTCTACTGCTAAGCTGGCGATCAAGGGCAATGACTCCTGGGTTCTGAGGCGATTCCTGGTGGTATCAAGTGGTGGCGGGTTGCTTATGGTCAAATGGCATTGGTACGGCAGATATGATGATGATATCTCGGCGTTTGAGGTGTTCGAAGCGGATCTACAGATGTCACGGTGGTCACCGTTATCGAGCATCGGTGAGCAGGTATTATTTGTGAGCGAAAGGTGCTCCAAGGCTATCCCCGCGGTATCTAACCAAGAGGATGACATGTGTGGGAACCGTATATATTTCCTGGACCTTGCAGCTTATGGTCCGGAAAAATGTAGCGCTGGGGATACTAGTTGTGGTATGTATGACTTGGGGAATAACACGTATCATCGCATTGTGTCTGATAGATTCCGCGCCAACAATTTACCGGTGGCATCATGGTTCTTTCCACACAAGTGAAAACCACCGGAGGATGTATGAGCGCCTGGTCTAGGATATTGGGCCAGACACTAGTGATTTGTTTCATATATTTTTTGGGTCGATCTTTTTTTCTTTTTGCTATGATATATATAGGCTGTTGAGAAATTTTACCCCCCCCTCCTTTCATACACGAAGCCTTATGCACCATATTTCTTCTCTGGATTCTATATAGGAAAACACTTAAGTTAGGCCGACCTATCGCACCGCGCGTTAGGTCGCTGTCAGCTCGCGACGCGTATCTACGTACAGGGGCAAGAAAAGAGCAATCCCTGCTGGGTCCCACCCACGTCCCTATCCCTCCTTATCCTCCAAGTCTCAACCTTCGGTTTCCTCGCAGCGCCAGGCCATGGCTTTGCTCTAGAGAAACTCGCATGCTGCTGCTGCTTCGCTGCCGCCATCCGCCTAGTTGTCCGTGCAGCTTTGTCGTCGTCGTCGTCCACCCACGCCGTTGAGGCGTCGCCGCTGCTCAAATCTCCGGTTTCTCTTCCGATCTTCTTACACTTCCCAGATTTTGTTCGCTCTTGTTGGGTGGAGGGGTAGGGGACCGCTCGCTCCTACAAGAGAAGCCGCCGCCATTGCAGGTTGGCCGCCCGCGCTGCTGCTACAAGCCGCAGGCGCCACATCTGCTACCGTTGTCTGGCGCCGCCCGATGTTGCTAAATACCATCGCGGAGATGACTACAAACCGCCATGGCAGCGCCCTGCTTCGAGCTTACTGCGATGAACTAGTAATGTTGGAGTAGTTACTTTTTTTTGTTGAAATTATTGAGGATTTTTGTTGAAATCATTGATGATTATTGTTGCAAAAGATTTTCGCATCCTAAAGCTAATGTTGAAAATGTCAATTTTGTTTGTTGAAATCACTGTTTCTTTTTGTTGAAAACAGTGATGATAGTTGTTGCAAATTATTCTTATTCCGCAACCTAAATTTATTAATGTTGGAATCGTTTATTTTTTTTGTTGGGATCGGGAGCCATTATTGTTGAAATCGAATTCCCATCTGTGTTTTACTTTTTTTTTGCTGTAAAAGTACAAAATTTATGTTGAGAAATATATAATAAATTTATTTCAAATCGTATTGTTCTTGTTGTAAAAATTTTGTTGTAATCATGCATCCTTTTTTGTTGACTTAAAAAATGTACGTGCAAAAATATTTTTTTTCTGTTGCAAAGTTACAATTGTTAGAAGGAAGAGTAACGGGTGTGAAAGGTTGCTCTTCTCTTGGCTCACGCACTGGGAAAGCGACGGCCTAGTGAAAGCGACGTCTCAGGAACTTAAAGCCACGTTTCGTCTGTGGAGATCAAACGGATGAGCGCATCAAATCCAACGATCCAGAAGGGGACCTGTATTTGGTTTTTGTAGGGCGACCTACGCCTAGCGCTCCCCTTCAATATATTAAGATGATCTTAATTGGTGATGGAGAAATGCATGCATTCTATATATACACGAAGTACATTTAATAATTGAGCAAAAACTTTCTGAGGGCCGGCTGCTGATGGCCGAGAGAAGGCCGCCACACGGCGGGAAGATCCGCAACTTCCTGGAGAACCTTCTCTCTGGAGCTACCTTGCCTCTGCCAAGCAAAGGCGACCTGATGCAGCCCAATGACACGTTTTACTGCGTCAGGAAATTGTTGTTGTGCCCTGACAATCTTGTCGTTTCCACAGCCAGAAGCCACATCCCTCGGTCCCTCCTGATCACGATCCACTGATCGCGTGCTGCTGACTCGGTGCGCCCTCTTGGTCGATGACCTTACAAGCCGTTGCCACCGGCCCACCACTGGTGATTGGTCAAAGTTACATAGACATAGCCTTCCATAATCGAAGTATCTATGCCACTACTGTAAGAGTAGACCTTTTCGCGCACGAGGTTAGGGAGGCCCATGGACATATAGTAGTGTCTTCTGTGAAGCTAGCAATCAAGGGTGATGGGACCTTGTGCTTTTGTGGGAGCGAATTGTTGGTGGTTTCACCTAGTGGTAGGTTGCTGATGGTCAAATGGCATAGGTATGGCAAAAATGATGATGATATCTCGGAGTTCGAGGTGTTCAAAGCGGACCTACAGATGTCACGATGGTCACTGTTATCGAGCATCGGTGAGCTGGTCTTGTTTGTGAGCAAAGGGTGCTCCAAGGCCATATGTGTATCTAACCACAAGGACTATATGTGTGGGAACCGTATATATTTCGTGGGCACTGCAGATTATGGTCCGGAAAAATGTCGCGCTGGGACTTATAGCTATGGTATGTATGACTTGGGGAATAACACGTATCATCCCATTGTGTCTGATAGATTTCCCGTCAATAATGTACTACTAGCACCATCATGGTTCTTTCCACACAAGTGAAAACTGGAGGATATATGAGCGACCAGTCCAGGATTTTGAACAAGACATTACTGATTTGTTTCATATGCGGGGTTGAACTTTATCCTTTTCGCTACTCCGTATGATATGTATTGGTTGTTGAGAAATTTGACTCCCCCTCCTTGCGTACACGAAGCCTTGTGCACCATAATTGTTATCTGTATTAATTCTATAGATTACGACTATCTTAAGTTCTTAACTGGTGATGGAGAAATGCATTTTTACCGTGCATGAGACATTTGGTGTGCATTGAGATTTGCCAACTACTAGTTTGCTGAAACTCGGGCATACCAAAACGACAAAAATGCCGAGTGCAATTTATCGAGCACTCAGTGTCAAACGGCAATATTGAAGTGCTTCTACTCGGTGCATAATACCTACTCGTGTGTGTCTATGAAGGTGTTTGGTTGGTCATTTTGTAACGTAATCCAGTAACGTATTGCCCGACACGGATTGCAATGGATGAAAGTCCACCGGTGGAGTTTGTGGCAAACGGCGCACATACAACTATGGCTACTATCTTGTCGACGACATCTATCTAAGTTGGCAAATATTTGTGAAGCCAGTACACAAACCGCAAGGTAAGAAAAAACTAGATTTACATAATGCCCAAGTAGCGGTTAGGAAAGATCTGGAGAGAGCATTTGAGATTTTGCAAACCCAATTTTCTATTATCAAGAGATCTTTTGTATATCATGAACGCTCGTGTAATCATGCATAACATGATCATCGAGGATGAATGTGGGTAAGATTTGAACTACTCCAACTATGAGATGATGGGACGTCCCATGCGAGTGTGCAGAGGAGAGAACAGAGGGTGGCCCGCTTTGTTGCCTCGTATCATACGATTCGACAAACCGATGTGCATGATGAGCTTGAAAGAAAATCTCATCAAGGAGTGGTGGTCATGGAAGGGCCAACAAAACCATCAGTTCCATCTTATTTGTCTGTTTGTTGTATTGTTGATAAACTATTTGTTGTATTGTTGGTAAACTGTTTGTTGCATTGATGATAAATATTTGTTTATGTTGTAATAATAATTAAACAATTTATTTTTAATTTATTTTATGTGTGTTTGATTTTTGTTGTTCTATATTTGTGTGTGTTCGGTGTTTGTGCTGCCGTGAGCGCTGTATTTTACCCGCTCGCTACGCGCTGCATTTTACCGCGTCTGAAATTGCTTTCGCCATACACGCGCACTAAAACAGCAAATCAGACGCCCAAAAACTTTTTAGCACATGATATTTTAGTGTGCCTGCTGTTGAAGATGCTCTAATAAAACACAATAGATAAAGGGGAGTGTCTAGGACTCAGGCGACTGAGATTTACTTAAATCTCAGTCGGCTGACGTCATAGCCTTTACGCTTCAGCTGCTATCGGCCCCGACAGGCCCCTGATCCATGTATTTGTTGCTGTTTATTTTCTGGGCTGCTTTTTGTGCTGTTGTGTAGGCTTTTCTGTGTTGTTATGTGGGCTGTCGTATGTGCTGTCGTGTGGGCTTTTCTGGGCTTCACTTTTCTGGCTGTTTCCTGACTTTTCAGGTGGTTCTGTTTCAACCAAAAAAAAAACAAGGTTCTGGTGCTGATGAGCCAAGAAAGCCAAGACAACAAAAGTCACTTTGTAAGGAGGCAGTGTTCTTCCCGAGACAAACAAGAGTCATGCTACTATTGTCGTATTTATAGGCCAGTACAATGCAGAAATGTACTAGGATATGTAAGCAGAGAGAATAGCTTTTTGAGTGTTTACCTGAGATTGAAGATGAAGTGTTATTCGTGAGACTTGATTTTCCAATGAATATTTGACCATGTGTCTTTTGATGTTCCTGCTATTATCATCAATATACAGAAGAATATCAACATGAAGTATATAATGCAGAAATTAGTATGAACTCAAAGCAGATATTGTTGATGATACAAGTAAGCAGAAATAAATGTGCATTAACTTCACCCCGTTCATATGACAAAGTGATATTGAAAGCACAAGAAAAAACAACGGTACATGTATCACTGTATTATATTCGTTTATGGAGAACACACATACGCAGACAGAAAACTATTACAATATAGAAATATAAACTATACAAGTATTGTTTTGATTTTCCTAAGCTTGTATTACGCCTTGAGAACTCATGTCTTGTGATTTTCCTAAGCTTGTATTATGCCTTGAGAACAATATTCTTCTCATTTTTAGTGCCAGACCACTTAATTTCTCCTGTAGTCCTACAACAACAGAAACAAAAATAGGAGGAAAAGCATGTTTTCAGTATTAATAGAAAATGGGAATGAAGAAGATATTTTCATATCTCCCGCAAAATATCAGATGGTTGTTTTACCTTTGGATTGAATTTTTCAACCAATTCTTGCACTTCTTCATGTGTAGAATTCTTTTCATAGAAGAGTGAGTCGACTGCTAGGTGGACACGGAAGTTTGCGATGTCATTAGATGAAAATGAAGCATTTTCAGTGTTCCGTGGACACCATAATTCCATCAGCTTCATTGTGAAAATTCCGCAAATCATCCCTTTTTCAAAAAACAAAAACGTACGAAAAAGGATCAATAAAGTAAAACTATATGTGTACATGAGAACCAGCTCATAGTTGCGCATAGCATAGTTAACTAGAGGCTTACTTACACACCACATGCAACTACGACCCTAGTTGCACATAGCATGACACTAGGACCCCTAGTTGCACCCCATATGCAACTAGGACCCTGGATGCGTCCGCCGTGAAACTATGGCCCTACTTGCACACCACGTGCAACTACGACCTTCAGTGGCGCGCGACATGGCATTACGACCCTAAGTTGCACCCCATGTGCAACTATGACCATAGCTGCGCCCCACATGAAACTAGGGCCCTAGTTGCACACCAGATGCAACTACAACCTTAGTTGCGCTCGATATGACATTGAGAAAATTCCCAATCATCCCTTTTTCAGAAAACAAAACATAAGAAAAGGATCAAATAATGTAAAACATGAGAACCAGCTCATAGTTGCGCATAGCATAGTTAACTAGAGGCTTACTTACACACCACATGCAACTACGACCCTAGTTGCGCATAGCATGACACTAGGACCCCTAGTTGCACCCCATATGCAACTAGGACCCTGGTTGCGTCCGACGTGAAACTATGGGCCTACTTGCACACCACGTGCAACTACGACCTTTAGTGGCGCACGACATGGCATAGTTGCTCCCTACATGCAACTATGACCTTAGTTGCGCTTGATATGACATTGGGACCCCCCTAGCTGCACCCAACATGCAGCTCAGGTCATAGTTGCGCATGACATGCAACTAGGGTTGTATGACAAATGGATAACCCCTAGTTGCTCCCTACATGCAACTATGACCTTAGTTGCTACCCACATGAAACTAAGGTCAACATTGCCAAAAAGCAACCAGGTAAACAGCCGTACTTGCATGGCCAATGGATAAACCCTGGTTGCATCCCATGTGCAACTATAACCCCTAGTTGCGCCCCACATGAAACTAGGGCCTTAGTTGCTCCCGACATGACACTAGGACTGCCTAGCTGCGCAAGACATGCAATTATGACCCTAGTTGCGTCCAACATGAAAACTAGGGCCCTAGTTGCACGCACATGCAACAATGACCTTAGTTGCACATGCAACAAAACATAAGAAAAAGGATCAAATAAAGTAAAGCTATATATAACAGAGAAAAAGAAAAGGAGACAATTTAAAAATTATTATAGAATAGTAAAACAATCAATGGGTAAGAAAATACTCAAATATCTGTAGCCAAGGTGCTTTGTGTATTTTGTGCTTAAAAAAACAAACTACAAATGTATGCAGATAAGTTGGAACCAAAAAGGTGCTCTGTTTGCTGCACAACCTGCAAGCTATGGCCTGCAGTTGCACATGACTTGCAACTATACGCAAAAGTTGCGCCTCGGCTGCAAAACTACAAGGTCCCTGCATGGTCCTAGTAACACATGGCATGCACTGGGAGTTGCAGGGGTGGTTTCGGTTGCGTGTAGCATGAAACTAGGACACCTAGTTGCGTCTGACATGACACAGGCATCATCATCAACACACAGAAAAAATGCACAGGCATCATCATCAACACACAGAAAAAAAACAGAAAACATCACAGGGCCAAGAAGATAAACATCGCGCGGCCCAATCAAAAGCCCAAATTTGCAAAACAAGCCCACAGGGCAATACCCCACACCGATTGCAGCCCACGAAACAGAAAACACATACAGCGTCAGCGCGCGGAGCGCCACCAACAGCCCAAAAACACAAATCTTGATGAAACGATCGTACGGTCATAGACGTGACTGAGATTTAACTAAATCTCAGGCGACTGAGATTTAGCAAATCCGATAATTAATAAAACAACCAATTGATAAAGAAAATACTCAACTATGGTCCTAGTTGCTCATGACTTGCAACTATACGCATAAGTTGCACCCTTGGTTGCAAAACTACATGGATCCTAAACTTCATGGTCCTAGTAACACAAACTAGGACCATAGTTGCGTGTGACATGACACTAGGGCCCTACTTTCACAGCACATGCAAATACAACCTTAGTCGCGCATAAAACATGACAGTAGGACCACCTTGCGTGTGACACGACACTATTACCCCCTGAATTGCACCACACATGTAGCTACGACCCTAGTTGCGCATGGCATGACGCTAGGACCCCTTGGTTGCGCCCGATATGAAAATAGGGCCCTAGTTGCACAGTACATGAAACTACGACCCTAGTTGCACCCCACGTGCAAGTATGGCCCTAGTTGCGCCCGACATGAAAATAGGGCCCTAGTTGCACAGTAGATGCAACTACGGTCATAGTTGCACCTCATGTGCAATTACCCCCCCCCCCCCCCCCTATTTGCGCCCGGCATGAAAATAGGGCCCTAGTTGCACACTAGATGCAACTACGACCCTAGTTGCACCCCATGTGCAAGTATGGCCCTAGTTGCGCCTGACATTAAAATAGGGCCCTAGTTGCACAGTAGATGCAATTATGACCCTATTTGCGTCCGACATGAAGCTAGGGCCCTAGTTGCACAACAGATGCAACTACGACCTTAGTTGCGCATGACACTATGACCCCCCCTCCCCCCGGGTTACACCCGGCGTGCAGCTCAGGTCGTAGTTGCGCATGACATGCAACTAGGGTAATACTTGCTAGCAAACTACGACCCCTAGTTGCGCCCAACATGACACAATGATCCCCATATGCCACTAGGATCCTCTAGTAGCGCCTAACATGAAACTAGGATCGATCTAGATAGGAGAAAACTGGAAGCCATGCATGCAGGTCAAATGTATAACCCCTAGTTGCATCCAAGACGAAACTAGGGCTTTATGTTGTGTCCTACTTGCGCCCCACATAAAACTCGGGCTATAGTTCTGCACAATATTACTAACTATAGGCTCCCAGTTGCGCTTAAGTTGCAACCATGGTGATGCAAAATCATGATCCTATTTGTGAACAAAAGTTTGAAAACAAATAAGGGTGGATTCGTGTTCTTACAGGTTGCAAGACCCTACGTCCTCTAATTAGCTTGCCAAGATCTTCATCGTCACTTTCAAGATCAACACCTTCCAAGAATAACTTGTGTCCAATTAATCCTGATTTTGCAAAATCCTATACACAAAACTGAAAAGGATTAAAAATGGATGATAATAAAAATATAACTTTTCATTTAAACGAAAAATAATATAAAATTAGGATACTATTGCAATTAGTCCCGATTATAACTTTTCCAATTAATCCTGATTTTTGCTATCAAAAATCAATGTTACAGAGCTTCGTAAATTATACTATTGCAGCAAAAAATGAGTGGAAAAAATCATGTGTACTGAAATTTAACGTTGTATATATACCAATGCAAGCGATGCTCGTGAAGTTAAGTGCCGGATTTGGAGTTTTGACACTACTATATTTTTGAAGCAATCATTATGTTCATCCAATGAAGTCTGCTCACAAAAAAGAAACGGAACCAATAGTAAGACAAGATAATGTTGCCCTCCTTACCCTTCAACCCAGCTATTAAACATTGTACTGTTTTATCCTTCCACACCTCTAGTTTCTTCACAGTGTTGATCCTGTAGAACTTAACAAAACACACCAAGGCACATATTGTGGAACTGCGACTAAAATTTCAGCATCATGCTCATTGTCGAAACGCAGGTAGAGACAACTATCTTGCTCCACTACAAACATAAACCTGCCCTCGAAAAAGCGATGGTCCGCAGTGCAACCATAAAGTCTTGACAACGAATTTGGTATTTAACATCTGCCTTGACAACATCATAAACAGTACCGGCATATATACCAATTATCTTCAAGCAGGTGGCACACAAGGTAGGATTTGCAAAAAATGGGCCGTGCTTCAACAAAATAGTACTAACATTCA
The DNA here is from genome assembly GCA_012064385.1 of Puccinellia tenuiflora. NCBI lineage: Eukaryota > Viridiplantae > Streptophyta > Magnoliopsida > Poales > Poaceae > Puccinellia > Puccinellia tenuiflora. The sequence continues at coordinate 22,107 of QRDG01000410.1, forward strand.
CATTCAGTAATCAAAACCGAACCTACAATTCCACATGATACAAATAGAATCTACGCTCTGTGCTGCTCAATTGCACACTACATAACCCACCCACAGTCCACAGATCATCCATATACTGGTCAATCACACACTACCTCGCGCCAGCGGGCCGAAGCTAAAAATAATTCATGCTTAGACAACGATTTTCAGGGATTTCACTAGACGAAAACAAAGCGCCCCTCATCGTGTCTATGCCCATGACCTAATTTCACACGGGGGCGTACAAGAGTGAAACTACACGGGAAAAGCTCTCGCTAGATCCGCGCACGAGCACGGAGCACCTCACCATAGACATCGTTGAGAACATCAGAAATGAACATCAAACAACTACACAACAATCCTGGAACCCACGGTTCGGGATTAATCACTCGATTGCGCGCGGGAGGGGATCGGATTTACCTGGTAGAATCTGCCACGGGAGAGAGAGGGAAAGCAGCGGCGGCGAGGTACACACCACAGCAACGCACCCGCGCCCCCGCCACCGGTCGCCGACGTCCATGTCGACGCCGTCCTCGTCGCCACGGCTTCCCCCTCTCGATTCGAGCAGCCCTCGCCTCTATCTCCTCTCTACTGTTTCGAATTACAGCTGTCGCCGTCGCCGCTATAGAAATGATGAAAAATCAGTGGTCAAAAGAATAACAACAGGCAAAAAATAATTCAAAATGAAAAGAGAGAAAAAACTACCTATTCAGCCCACAATATAACACACAGTACAAATAGGCCCACCAAAACCGAGTCCAACTCGACGCCCGCGGCGGGCCGCGTTACACGAACAACCCAAAACACAAGAAGACCACAACGACGCGCTCGAAAAAAAAACCACACGAATCTTGGCATACAATCCAACGGTGACGAACGTGACTGAGATTTAAGAAGATCTCAGGCGACTTACATCTAGCAAAACCGTAGATAAAGTGTGTGTATTTTTCTGAATTCTGTTCCTTGTAACTAATTGGGTCCATGAACCCCTGATTTTCTCATGAAACTGTGTTTATTGATCAATAATAAGTGTCCAGCATTCCTTCAGAAAAGAAAGATGCACGTTCGTGCGCTATACTGCCAGAGAAGCGGAGAGAATATATATCGCGTTTTGAGCTAGCTACAAGTTACAGCGTCGCCGTGTACTCTGCTGGCTGTTCCGTGTCGTGTCCGACCGGGATTGGAAGAAGATGACGACCTTTCTGCAGCGATACAAACCAACCCGATCGGTTTGCCCAAGGTAGGCATATAGGATCAGTAGATCGCACAGAGTTATTTTAGGAGTTTGTGGTTGGGTCGATCGATCTGATCATGGGCGCCAGGCCAAGCAAAGCCAGTGCTGCCGCGACGCCGCCGCCGTCTATGGAAGCCACCTCGTGCACCTCATCGTGGTCAGACCTCCCACCGGAGCTCGCTGGCCTCGTCCTACGCCGGTTTCCCTCCCTCGCCGACCGCGTCCGCTTCGGCTCCGTCTGCCGCCATTGGCGCAATGCCGTGCGGCAGCAGGCGCCGGTGCTGCCTCCGGTGCTCCCATGGACCATCACCTCGTGCACCGGCAAAGTCCAGACCATCCCGGATGGCGAGGTGCACCGTCTGCTCTCCGGCAGACTCGCGCTAGCAGTATGCGAGTGCTCCTCCGAGAGCTGGCTGCTGATGCTCGGGAGAGCGTCCGCCGATGACAAGAATAGCCGCAACTTCCTGGTGAACCCACTCTCCGGAGCCACCCTGCCGCTGCCGAGCATAAGTAAGCCGCCGCACCCTGGTGGGGCGTTATACGACGTCACCACGAAATTCATCGTGTGCACCGACAATCTCATCGTCGCCACAATCAAAAGGTCCTTCCGTCCTAATCGTGATCCAATAATCGCGTGCTGCCGGCCCGGTACGTCCTCATGGTCAATGAGCTCACAAGCCACCGCCGGTGACCGCCCCGGTTACAAAGACATAGCCTTCAATGATGGGAGCATTTATGCCATCACCGAAAGAGGAGACCTTTTCGTGCACAAGGTTATTGAGGACCATGGACATATAGTACTATCTTCTAGGAAGCTCGTGATCAAGGGTGGTGACACAAGGTGCTTTGGTGTCAGGCGATTACTAGTGGTTTCATGTGGTGGCATGTTGCTCATGGTCAAATGGAATTGCTACGACTCTAATGATGATATCTCGGTGTTCGAAGCGGATCTACAGCTATCACGATGGTCACGGTTATCGAGCATAGGCGATCAGGTCTTATTTGTGAGCCAAAGGTGCTCCAAGGCCATCCCTGTATCTCCTAATCGTGACGATTATCTGTGCGGTAACCGTATATATTTCGTGGATCATGCACTCTACGGCCCCCAAAAGTATTGCTTTGGGCCCACGAGTTGTGGTATGTACGATTTGAGAAGTAACACATATTATCCAATTGTGACTGATGCATTCCGCGCCAATGGCATAGGGGCGACATCATGGTTCTTTCCTCACAAGTGGCCAGGGTTGAGCAGCAGTTGAGTAGATTTTGGTGGAGCCTTCATAAAGAGATTTTCCATCAATATCGTCTTGGCCTGAAAGCTCGCTTTAAGTTCGTCCTCATTCTCTTGAAGATTGGCCTCACACTTTTGGAGTTCTTCGTAGGTCATGGAGGTTAGGAGGAGTTGGAGCTGATTTAGGGTTTAGAGGGAGAAACCGAGAGGAACAACTTGCTTCGATACCATGCAGATTGAAACTGAATAGGCTGCTAGATTCCACAACTAGTCCAGGTCTTATACATGTATCTTTTTTTTTACTATTATCAGAATCCATGAATGACTCTTGTCACACTTTTTTTTATAACTACATAAAGTCCTCCAGGAACTGGCTGCTCGTGATGATAGGAGAGACGCCACTTCCTAGAGAACCCTCTCTCCGGAGCCACCCTACTGCTGTCGGGTTCAGCAAACCTGCTGCACCCCTGTCAAAGGGTTATACGGTGCCACGAAACTCTTCGAGTGCGCCGACAATCTCGTCGTCGCCACAATCAGAAGCTCCTTCCCTCCTTATCTCGGTACGTCCTCGTGGTTGACGAGCCCACCTAGTGGCCGGCTCACCGAAAGAGGGGCCCCATTTGCGCATAGCATCCATCGGGTTGGGAAGCCAACAACACCGTCTTCAACGAAACTAGTGATCAAGGGAAACAACGACACCTCATGCATCTGTGCGAGGAGATTCCTGGTGGTTTCACGTGGTGATAGGTTGTTGATGGTCAAATGGAACTATGTGTGGGGCGTCTGTTATGATGACTTCTCGACGTTTCAGATGTTCGAACCAGACCTGCAGATGTCACGATGGTCACAGTTATCGGCCATCGACCATAAGGTCTTATTTGTGATCCCAAAGTGCTCCAAGACCCTCCCTATATATATATCTCCTAACTATGACGATTATCTCCGTGGTAACCGTATATGTTTCATAGATGATGCAGCCTATGCTCCCCGAAAGTGTTGCTTTGGGTGTGCTAGTTGCAGTATGTATGACTTGAGGTATAACACGTATCATCCCATTTTGTCTCGCGTAAATTTCGCCCTAAAGGTAAACCACTGGCATCATGGTTCCTTCTAGAAAATAAAAAATAAGAAGATCTACTGTATATATTAGTGGCGCGAATGTAGGATTTTGAGCCAGGATTGAGCAGAAGTGATTTGTTCATGTGAGTTCTGGGTTGAGCTGATTTTTTTCCTATTATATATAAAGTACTGTACTTTTTTTTACGGGAGTGGACTGAAATACTTGGGAAGTGGTACGTGACAGTGATCCGGCAACGTTTGCTTGCCAAGCGTAGAAGCAAATCGACGACAAGCAGAGTCGGACGGCCTGGGGCCGGATTTGTACACGTGAACATGAATCGTCCAATTTGGCTTGTAACGCAACAACAAGATCGGTGTCCACGTACTGTCCAGCGCCTACTGTGCAGTGTGCGCAGGTCTCGCCTCTCCCCGTGGCCATGAAAACGAGAGCACCATCATTCAGTTATCACCATCTCCATCATCGGGGCATCAGTATCCACCACTCTCCTCGACTTCACCAGTAGTGGAGCGGAGTGGACTGACAGACAGGTTGATCGTCACTGATCCAGATAGACAGATAGCTATAGCTTAGCCTGTTGGCAGCCACACACCATCCATCATTCTCGTCAGATATTTTGTTGGCGGTAATACGGACAGGGAGTGCTAGCTGATGGGACGGACAGATCAGGACGGCGTGATGAACAGATGGCTTAACTGCTCAGATGTCGTTTGTTCGACAAAGACGTACGCCGCCTGATAGGACAAAAGCATGGCGTGATCAGTTCACAACAAATTTAAATGCGTGCGTCTGTATATAGCATATACACGCCTTCGGCCTTCCTGATGATCAGCATGACATTACATCGATCACACCGACCGATCATATCGAATTTGGCAGTGGTCCCATGGCTAATCAGCGACACCTGACTCAGGCATGAGTCATCAGCTGATCTTGTGCTAGCTCGATTGTACTCGTAGCAGCTAGCTCGGCTTGAGTGATCTTTTTGGTACCGAGCATGGATTAGGATATGGCCGTGCGCTGCGTACGAAGATATGTGCGGTGGGAGGATGGCAACAAACTGGTTTGGATGTATGTGTATATGTTCAAGTTCTCCTACGCCAACTCGGCGACATGACGGCACCCCTGTGCCGAAAACGTTGGCCATAGTTGCGTACCAAATTAGTGACCAGGATCGTCGACCCAGCATGCCGAAGCAGAACACAACAGCTAGCGCATATCGGAGATTTACAAAAGGGGTGTACTCCATAAAGATACATGCTTACAGATGCAATAAACTCGACTAAAAAACACGTCATGACATGTTGCCACACACAATACATGCCAACATTGACGGCAACCCCGATGGGCCGACGCTAAACGGACACAAATCGTGTCCACTTCGGCTTGTATGGGTGCCTAGGGCTGACAAGCATCCAGCCCTTGTCCGGTATTTTTCTGACCATGACACCCAACGGGACGACCCATTCGATCCGCCATATCCGTTTTATGATTATTTTCGGATTTTTTTTATTAAAATGATAGCAAATAAATATAGCATACTTGTAATCCAATTAAGTCATGCGTGCATACAAGTTCAGGTAAACAAATCGCACGAGAACCCCCCCCCCCCCCCCCCCCCCCCCCCCAAACACCCCGCACGTGGCCCGACCTACTTCATGCAAAACACACAATGACAATGCGGAACATTGGTGATCAAGCATCTCGATCCAATATTAACTTTTACTTCTTCTAAAACCAAGCTCTCTTTGTTGGTTCCATGATGCTCAAGTTAATTGGCTGTCATGATCAGGGTCTCCATAGGCGCGGCATTGAGATCAATGGGAGGTATCGCTAGGATGATCGGCATGAAATCGCCGATTTTCGACGAGCCGTTCCAAAGCGAGGTGGAGAACCGAGACGTTGGCGGGATGTTCCGGGTAGGAATCCGTACGGACGCAAAGAGGGTGACCTGGGAGACTCAGGAAGCCTAGTCAGGCGGTTCGAAGACGAGTCAGAGCTGATCGTTATGGTGGTGGCCATGGCTAGGGCGGCCGGCTCACAGACACAATCCTGAGCATGATGAGGGTTTGATGCACGGCTTGGGCCAACGACGCCATGTTCGACTCGATAACCACAACCTGAGCGGCGGCTTGTTGATCCTGGACATTCTTCCTCCGATCGTCCCGCTTTTTGGACTCTGAAGCCCTCTGCACCGAGTGAGCTCCTTCTTTGGCTTCACTAGGGGCACGTTGGGACCGGTGGGGGTGGCTTTGATGGTGGCGATAGTAGGTGCGTGTCCATGAAATTTTAGGGCAGTCGCGAGAGTTTGTTCAGTTGGGAGCGGAAAGTGTGAAGCGGCGATGGTGTGTCATTGGCGGGTGGGCAGGGGAGGACAACACAGGCATCCCTAGCATGTTTGGGCGGATGCAAAACCAACCCAAATTTGGGCTGGAAATTAATGGGTTCACACAGACAGTAAAAAAGATACTAGTCAATTTACGTAAGGTCGTTGGACCTTGTCCTTTGTCCAAACGGGCGCGAGCGGACGAAATGGGTCGCCGGCGGTGAAGCTTGACTATTAAAAAAACTTACTAAAATATACTCCCACTTGGCATATGTTTAGGAATTGAAAACCAAATAGGAGTATTACCAAAGTTGTACAGAATACAGCCACACCACTCGACATAAAGCAAGTTGGCAATTGCAACGATCCCACTTGACATCACCATCAAATTAATCAACAGATTAATAACATATACTGATGATATACGACAGATTGATGTAGCCACCATGCTCGCGCACGCGCGCGAACGTCCATCATATGCATGGATCTCAGAAACACCTGGCGTTCCCCATGGGGTTGCCCTCGAAGCGGCCGATCCGGAAGTGCCGGAGCTCCACGCCGGCCTCCGCCGCGGTCCGCGCCTCGCCGTCCAGCGCCATCTCCGCCAGGATCCTCCCCACCGCGGGCCCCATCTTGAACCCGTGCCCGGAGAACCCGGCGCCGATCACCACGTCCCTCCCGAACTCCTCCCCGCCGAGGAAGTCGATCACGAAGTCGTCGTCGGGCGTCATGGAGTACATGCACGGCTGCCGGAGCACCGGCCCGCCGGCGGTCTCCACGTGGCCCGGCATCACCTCTTCGATCCACCGCGCCACGGGCTCCACCAGCCCGCCCTCGCCTTCGCCGGGGCCGATGGCCCAGTCCCTGCCGTCCGGGTCGCACGGCGGCCCGCCGTGCATGGCGATCTTGATCAGGCCCGGGTACTCCATCGACGGCGTGCTGTAGATGTACGGGTCGCCGAAGCTGGCGAACGTCGGGAACCCGGCCTCCGTGGTGAGCTCGCGCTCGTGGCCCGGCTTGACCTTCCAGTAGCAGATGAGGGTGTGGACAGGCTGCACCGGCAGGTCGGCGCCCGTGACGGACTTCACCAGCTTGCTCGTCCACGCGCCCACGGTGACGATGCACTTGCCGCCGTGGAACTCCTCGCCGCCTGATGTCCGAACCACGATCGCCGTCGTTCCTTCTCCTGACCAAATTAAAGATCTCAATTTCGATTCACAGTGGAAGACTGAACAAGTACGCTAAGATTTGTGCGTTTCACTTGTTTAGAGCATCATCAAAGATTCAAAGAACAAGTTTTTCGTGATAAGAATCTTTTTGAAGCACAGCTAAAATGCAAGAATGCACACAATACTATTCAAAGTGGCAATTGCATGTAACAACGACGTACAAGTGTACAACTGAACAACAAATTGTATACGACGGCATGACGCTACGACAGCTCATATACATATGACAGACAGAGGAGCAGACCAGGACAGATCGAGTTTGTAAAACGTCAGACCAGAATTTGTTTGCAACGAAAAGGTAGAGCAACTTGCAGGAATGGTCCATGAGAGAGCTCACGCACTCTCCTGCGTGCAAGCTAGCTCGGTTGCCAGTGGATCACATGCACGATCCGCATGATTCCAAGGCGGTTGAGATCGGAGGAACACCGAACACGCGCGACATACGTGGCGGCATGCATCACTCACCTTGCATCCTGGCGACGTCGACAACCTCCGCCTTGTCCCGCACGACGGCGCCCAGCTTGACGGCGAGCGCCTGGAACATGGCCACGGCCTTGGTCGCCTTCATCACCCCGCCCAGCTCGCTGCTCGCCGCCGTCCACCCCTCCGGCAGCCTGAACGCCTCCGCCCACTTCGGCCTCCCCCCACCCTCGGCGGCGGCGAGCACGGTGGCGCCGCCGTTGGCGACGGACGCGACGAGCACGGGATCGTCCCGGGGGCCCAGGTCGAGGTGCGGCGTCGGCGTGAGCACGTCGTAGCCGGCGTCGCGCTGGGCGTCGTCCCAGAGGCGGCGCGAGAGGCGCACCATGGGCGGGTAGTGCGGCTGCGGGTAGGTGGCGCGGATGGTGCGGGACTCGCCGTGCGAGGAGCCGCGGTGGTGCAGCAGGTCGAAGCGCTCCAGCAGGAGCACGCGCGCGCCCCGGGACGCCGCCGCGTGCGCCGCGCAGCTGCCCATGATGCCCGCGCCCACCACGATCACGTCGAACCGCTCGGACGCCGGCGCCGCCATGGTTGGTTGTTCCTGTGTCTGTCTGGGCACGTACTGTGTCTGCGGCCGCCGGGAGCCTGCAGCTGGAAGTGTGAGGTGAGGCTGAGGAGATGAACCTGCAGGAGAATAGGAGATAGGCCTGTGTTTTTAAAGACCTGGACAATCGTCGCGTTCTGCTGGACTCACGGGCACTGTGATGCACAATCCCCGCCCACCGCCACCTGGTCAGTTGCTTGCTCCTATTTTTTCTCACCCAGATTCACAGATGACTGCCACGTCAGCCAGTGTCATGGGCAGACTGTGAGACCGGCAGTGGCAAGAGAGACTAACACAAGCCGTGCTCAGCGCTCGCGGCTCGTCGTCGACACCCTTCGTCGGCACCATTAGACAACGTCATATCTCCCCATTGTCGCGATTATCAAGGTGTTTGCGGGGGCAAGTATGTCACGACGGTTGTGTTCGAGATTTTCATAAGTTTTTTTTTTTGGTCGTGTAGCGATATTCCATATCAAGATCATGCCTGCGAGCGGCTATTTCGGTGGGTACGCAGTGGATGAGGAGAAGAAGAAGCTTCACAAACTGTTATCCTACTACGGCTTCGCTTGCACGGCGATGTCCACATGAAAACCGTGTGTCGGCAGTTATGAGCCAAGAGATAGGTGCATTGCAACAATTCTAGGCAAGTTGGGCCAGTAGCACGGGGTGATTTTATTTTTGATGGTGCTCTTGAGTATCGAGTCTCGATTTGTAGGGTGAAAATTTTATGTCTAATTTTCCTGGATTGTATCGGTCAATGATGGCTTTTACCGTTTCCTTGTTGAACATGTTGTCTGGAAAGACTTCAACTGTATTTAAAAGTAAAGCAGCCTGAGTGAGAGAAGATCCATGATCTGACTTTGGTCGTTAGATCAGGCGTCTACGTTGAGTCGTTTTTCAAGAACCACTACTAGAAAAACCACCTTTCGGACAGAGCCGAACCAGCCATTTGTCCCGGTTGAGTGATAAACGGGACCAATGCCTGGTATTGGTCCCGGTTCGAGCTGCCAGGAGCCCGTGGAGCATTGGTCCCGGTTCGGTTGGGGACATTAGTCCCGGTTCGTGGCACGAACCGGGACCAAAGCTGCCGCGGAGCTTTGGTCCCGGTTCGTGTCTCGAACCGGGACTAATACCCCTCCCCTGCCTATATGTAACACCCCCCCTCTTCTCTCCTCTGTTTTTTTTTGCTTGGATTGGTGGGAAGTGGGTGCTAGTAATTTTTTCCTTTGCCACGCGCAAGATGTGTTCGATGAAATGCCCGAGCCACACTTTAGTTCACACAAAATGATATCCTCGACCAAGGTTAGCAACTTTATCCTTTTCATCTATAATTGATACAGAAATATTGCATGTGTCGATGTACGGTGGTTATTTCAGTATTCAATATGTTATTCTAACTGTATTTGATAAACTTAATTATATGATATGCAGATGGATGAACGGCAGCGATGGATGTACGGCGATCGACGCAGTTCTGATTTTATTGCAGGCCTACATAAATTTATCCATGTGGCTGAGGCAAACAAAGAGGATGGTTTTATGCCTTGTCCATGTGTGGACTGTCGGAACGTTAAGGAGCACTCTTACTCGAGAACCCTTCAAGGCCACCTGCTTCGAAGAGGTTTCATGCCTAGCTATAATTGTTGGACGAAGCATGGAGAAAGAGGGGTTATGATGGAAGACAATGAAGAAGAAAAGGATGATGAGAACTATCCTATGTTCCCTGAAGAATACGGTGATACTGCGATGGAACAGAATGAAGAAAAAGGAGGTGAAGAACAACGGGCGTCAGATGAGCCCGATGATGGTCTTGGTCGGGTCATTTCTGATGCAAAACGAGAATGCAATATAGAAAAGGAGAAGCTGAAGTTGGAGGCCATGCTAGAGGATCACAAAAAGTTGCTGTACCCAAATTGCGAAGATGGCAGCATAAAGCTCGGTACCACATTAGAATTGCTGAAATGGAAGGCAGAAACTGGTTTATCTGACAAGGGATTTGAGAAGTTATTGAAAATAATGAAGCCGAATCTTCCAAAGGATAACGAATTGCCCGAGACTACGTACGTAGCAAAGAAGGCTATCTGCCCTCTAGGATTAGATGTGCAGAAGATACATGCATGCATCAATGACTGCATCCTTTAGCGCGGTGAGGAGTACGAGAATTTGGATGCATGTCCGGTATGCACTGCACTGCGGTACAAGATCAGACAAGATGACCCTGGTGATGTTGAGTGCGATGACGAGACCCCCAGGAAGAGGATTCCTGCTAAGGTTATGTGATATGCTCCTATAATACCATGGTTGAAACGCCTGTTTAGAAACTAAGAGCATGCCAGGTTGTTGCGATGGCACAAAGAAGAGCGTAAGAAAGACGGGAAGTTGAGACAACCCGCCGATTGGTCGCAATGGAGAAAAATCGAGAGAGAGTTCTCGGACTTTGCAGGTGACGCAAGGAACTTATGGTTTGGTCTAAGTACAGACGGTATGAATCCTTTTGGGGAGCAGAGCTGCAGTCACAGCACCTGGCCCGTGACTCTATGTATCTACAACCTTCCTCCTTGGTTGTGCATGAATCGGAAGTTCATTATGATGCCCGTTCTCATCCAAGGTCCGAAGCAACCCGGCAACGACATTGATGTGTACCTAAGGTCATTAGTTGACGAACTTTTGCAGTTGTGGGCCATACCAGGTGTACGTGTGTGGGATGAGCACAAACAGATGGAATTTGACCTACGAGCGTTGCTGTTCGTAACCATCAATGATTGGCCTGCTCTTAGTAACATTTCAGGACAGTCAAACAAGGGATACAACGCATGCACGTACTGTTTAGATAAGACTAAAGGTACATATTTGAAAAAATGTAAGAAGGTCGTGTACCTGGGGTGTCGTCAATTTCTTCCAGCCAATCATCCCGTAAGAAAGAAAGGCAAGCATTTCAAAGGTGAGGCAGATCACCGGAAGAAGCCTAACCTCCCTGATTGTGATTCTATATTTGGTATGATGAAGGACATAGAAGTAATCTTTGGAAAGGGTCCTGGCGGTCAATCTGTTCCGAAAGACGTTGCTACCGGACACGCGCCCATGTGGAATAAGAAATCTATATTTTGGGAGCTACCCTATTGGAAAGTCCTAGAGGCCCGGTCTTCAATCGACGTGATGCACATGACAAAGAATCTTTGCGTGAACCTGCTAGGCTTTCTCGGCGTGTATGGGAAGACAAAAGATACATCGGAAGCAAGGGAGGACCAGCAGCATATGAAAGACCCAAGCAACAAGCATACGGATAAAAGGCGTCATTACTTAAGAAGCTATGCTCTTACGAAAGGAGAAAAGGAAATATTTTTTGAATGTTTGAGCAGTATCAAGGTCCCGGCTGCCTTCTCGTCAAATATAAAGGGAATAATAAATATGGAAGATAAAAAATTCCAAAACCTGAAGTCTCATGATTGCCACGTGATTATGATGCAGTTGCTTCCGATTGCATTGAGGGGGCTTCTATCAGATAATGTTCGAGTACCCATTGTGAAGCTATGTGCATTTCTCAATGCAATATCTCAGAAGGTAATCGATCAAGAAAGTCTGACAAGGTTATAGAAGGATGTGTTCCAATGTCTTGTTAGTTTTGAGTTGGTGTTCCCCCCATCATTTTTCAATATTATGACGCATCTTCTGGTTCACCTAGTCGACGAGATTGCAATTCTCGGTCCTGTATTTGTACACAATATGTTCCCCTTCGAGAGGTTCATGGGAGTCTTGAAGAAATATGTTCATAACCGTGCTAGGCCAGAAGGAAGCATCTCCAAAGGCTATGTAACATAGGAGGTCAGTGAGTTTTGTGTTGACTTTATTCCCGACATTAAGTCGATTGGTATTCCTGAATCGCGGCATGAGGGGAGACTTAGTGGAAAAGGCACGCTAGGAAAGAAAGCAATGATATGTAGGGACGGGCATTCTTTCACACAAGCACACTACACAGTTTTACAAAGTTCCACCTTTGTGGCTCCGTATATCGAGGTACACAAGAATATTGTACGCTCCAAAAACCCAGAGAAGCCTGACTCCTGGATTAAACAAAAACACATGGAGACTTTCGGCAGTTGGTTGCGATTACATCTCATGAATGACACCGATGTTGGAGATCAACTCTACTTATTGGCCGCGTCACCATCTTCGACTGTATTGACTTTCCAAGAGTACGAGATAAATGGGAATACATTTTACACGATCGCCCAAGATAAAAAGAGTACCAACCAAAATAGTGGTGTTCGCTTTGATGCCACAGACAAGAATGGACAAAAGGACACATACTATGGTTACATAGAGGAGATATGGGAACTTGACTATGGACCTACTTTTAAGGTCCCTTTGTTTCGGTGCAGTTGGGTCAACATGAATGGAGAAGGGGTAAAGGTAAACCAGCTGTATGGAATGACAACAGTGGATCTCAAGAATCTTACGTACAGAGACGAACCATTCGTCCTAGCCAATGATGTGGCTCAGATTTTCTATGTGAAGGACATGAGCTCTGGATCGAAAAAAAGAAAAGATAAGGAAACAAATACATCACACGATGAGCCAAAGCGTCACATAGTTCTTTTAGGAAAAAAAAACATCGTGGGAGTCGAGGACAAAACAGACATGTCAGCAGACTATAATAAGTTTGATGAAATTCCGCCCTTCACAGTGAAAACTTACCCAAGCATCCCGTTACATAATGAAGAAACTCCATGGTTACGGCCGAAAAAGCGATCATAGCGATCATGATCTAAGTATGAGTGTAATAATATATTAAATAAATTATGTATGAGTGTTCTCAAAAACTTTTTATGTATGAGTGTTGTCAAATGCATTACACAATATATGTATAATCGAGTGTTCCCAAATGCATTAAACCTTTTATGTAATTTGTATTCGGTCGATTATCTGAAGGATTTCTGTATAGAACAAAACACACGGTTTCACCTGCATACAGCCCAACGGTGGCTCGTGAGTGCCTGCAGCTGGTCGCCGTCATCCTCAGCCATGCAGCAGCGCGCAGGAGAGCGCCCACTTGCGCATCGTGCCGGCTCCGCTTCACTCTTTCTGCTGCAACAGAAACTGGTGAGAAGTTCGTCGTCGCCTTGGTCCGTCGAGAGAGAAGCCTATCCATTTTAAATGGGCATTCGATCCAAGCAGCGGCAAGACTTCTCTGATGATTTGCAACCGTCCCAACAAGTGTTGGGGATATACCAGATCATCAAAGAAGCCCTTGCCGCTTGTATTCGGTCGATGAACTGAAGGTTTTCTAGATAAAACAAAACACATTGTTTCACCTGCATGCAGCCCTACGGTGGCTAGAGAGTGCCCGCATATCAAATACACCGTAGGACATATGCAGGGAATCCGCATGATTTGTATTCGGTCTTTGCCTTCCGGACTAGCCATACTCTTGTTCTTCATATCCTCCTCATGGTGGGTATTTATAGTTAAAAGATCATGACAAATCTTCATCTTTAGTCCCGGTTGGTAGCTGGAACCGGGACTAAAGGACCGTTGATATGTGCCTTATCTTCTGCTTGAGATCCAACAGCTCACAAGGGCTCAAAAGAAACACACTCTGATCCAACAGCTCACAAGCGCTCGCAGGAAACACACGATCCGTGTGCACACGATCCAACAGCTCACAAGCACTCGAAAAAAACACAACTCTGATCCAACGGCTCACAAGCGCTCGAAGGAAACACACGATCTGTGTGCTTCTTCCACCGCTTCCCGTCTTCGTCTTCCCGCAATTTCTCACTATATATATGTAGGCTTGGCCGCCATTGCCATATCACATCTAAACTCATATCTGCAACCTCATCACTCTTCCATGGCTTCCACCGTACTAACCTACCGTCAGGAGGAGGAGCTTTCCGCCTCGAACTACCCCTGCCTGCCCGGCTACCGCGTCCCCGTCGGCTAGATGCTGAGCGCCGGAGGCGTGCCGATCCCTCCTGTCCCTCAAGGTGTGGCGCGCCGGGCGGGCATCAAGAACCACTACTACCTCGAGCTCACACCGGAGCAGCGGATGGATCCGGGCTGGCATCCCGACTACCGCCCGACTTGGGAAGCCTTCTTCATCAATCGGCGTGAGAGGGCGCTCGCCAGGTACGAGGGGGACGGCCCGCCTCCTTCGGACTTCAACGAGGCCGGCCGTCAGCTGTGGTGGGCTGGCCGGACTCTCCAGGGCGTTATGAACTACATCATGGCTGGCGATAACCCCCGCCTGCGCTACCCTAACATGCAGTCCGGGGGTGCTCACCCGTCGAGGTTCGAGCCACGAGCGCCGTATGAGTACGATGACAGCGACGACGACGATGACGTCGACTACGAGTACGAGTATTATAGGCCTAGGCAGGAGTATGACTAAGATTGTTAGGACAACTGATCCACTGTTGTCATTCTATACCGTATCAAATGCACCGTTGGAGCTCAAATTTAAACACTTTTCATGTTGAAAGTTTAGTGAGATTCAATAATATGGCAAAAATAGATATGAATTAATTCAATAGATATAAATTATATAAATAGATAGATTACATTTTTATCAACAATTTGATATTTTAATTGCATTTTTCTGATAAACAAATGAAAAAATATTGAATTTATAAGTTTAATTAATGACTTAATGGAGTTCAAATTCCAAATTTTGTAATTAAATGAATTCCCCTATAATCTAAAAAAATGAATTTTTCATAAATAGATAGATTACATTTTTATCAACAATTTGATATTTCAATTGCATTTTTCTGATAAACAGATGAAAAGATATTGAATTTATAAATTTAATTAATGACTTAATTAAGTTCAAATTCCAAAAAATTAATTAAATGAATTCACCTCTAATCTCAAAAAAATGAATTTGTCATAAATAGATAGATTACATTTTTTTATCAACAATTTGATATTTTAATTGCATTTTTTCTGATAAACATATGAAAAGATATTGAATTTATAAGTTTAATGACTTAATTAAGTTCAAATTCCAAAAAATTTAATTAAATGAATTCACCTCTAATCTCAAACGAAAATGACAAAATGGTTAATAGTTTCTATAGTTAGAATAATTATTTTAGAAAACCGAAAATGGTTTTGGATTATTTATTCAAATTTAAACACTTTTCATGTTGAAAGTCTTTTCAAATTCAAAACCATTTGAAATTCATATTCAAACACCTTAATAAGAAAAAAAAGGCGGGAACATCATTCAGAACTGAAAATTTTCAGGGCATTAAAATTTTCAGGGCATTGGTCCCGGTTCATGCCACGAACCGGGACTAAAGGGTATTTTGGCGCGCGCCTTTTCGGTGCCGCCGAAAATGACCTTTAGGTCCGGTTGGTACCACCAACCGGGACTAAAGGGTAGGCCTATAGTCCCGGTTGGTGCCTCCAACCGGGCCTAAAGACCCTTTGGTCTCGGTTGGGGGTACCAACCGGGACTAAAGGTCTTTACTTTAAATCTGGCCGGCCTCTTCTTCTTCCCCCAACTCCTCATTTCGCTAAGGCACTACAGGCTTCTCCGTCGCGCCCTCGACGCCGTCAGGCTGCTCCGCCGCACCCTCGACGCCGTCAGGCTGCTTCGAAGGGATTATTGAAGCTGGCTACGTCGTTGCTAAATTAGAGGCTTATAGACAAGAGCAGACAACGGCTTGTGCCTGTTTCTTCGGAGGAAGAACGAACACAACGAGATGAGCTTCCTTGGTGCTGGGAGAGCAATGGATCGTACTCGGCAAGATTGGCATATGCCTGCTTCTTCGGAGGAAGAACGAACACACCGGTGGCCAAAGAGATTTGGAGGAATAAGGTGCCGATGAACTGCCGTTTCTTCACCTGGTTGGCATGTCGAAACAGATGCTGGACATCTGACCAGTTGCAACACCAGTAGGCATGTCCGTTGTGTGATCAACATGAAGAGACAATGCATCATCTCTTGGTGGGTTGCGTGTACGCTAGAATAGTATGGGGCAAGGTCTCTGAGATGCTTGGCAGGCTGCAATTTGTCCCCCGTGACGACATGAACCTGGTGGACTGGTGAATTAGCCTCGCTTCGATCTCAAAGTGTCGGGATATCATACCCGGATACCCCGAAGACAGTGACAAGGCAACCTCTACCAAGCTTCCTAGGTTACCAGCCCGCTGCCTATATAAAGCGGGGCAGCAGGCTGGGTTCCCACAGAGGAGGGAGCTCTAGGGTTTGGCACCCTCCCGATCTGGATCTAGAAAAATCTCTCTTTTCTTCACCAACCACGGTAGCACCATCCTCCATGACCGGAGCTGAAGCTGCACCAAGCCGCTGCCATGGGCACCGTAGACTACATCCGAGGCTGGGAATCGAACCAGGACTTCATCTACGTGAAGATCGAAGCAAGAATCAGGAGCAGATCAACACCGAGATCGTCTTCCTCGCACACGCGTCTGCTCCTCCAACCTCGAGCTCCACCGCACGCCCGTCCTCCCCACATCACCAACACGTGAAGCAGGCAAGCAGCAGCAGCGGATCAGCACCATCGTCCGCGCCTCCGCCCCCCAAGTTCTTCCACGACGCCGGCCTCCCTCGTCCTCTTCTCGAGTGGCCGCCGTCATTCTACGTCGGCAAGCTCCCCCGCGCGAGTTCGCCTTCCCCAAGTGTCTCCGCCCGTCATCCGCTCGAGCTCCTCCACCCGCTCGGACCTCGACCTCCTCCGCGCCCAGCAGCCGGCCGCCCCGAGCTCGCCATCGCCGGCCTCCTCCACCTGCACGCCTCCGCGCGAGCACCTCCCGCAACCGTCGACACCCGTGCGCGTCCGCGCCGCCGGCCTCACCGTGCTCGACCCCGTCTTCGCGCCTCCACCCGTGGCCGGCTACCTGTGCCTGCGCCGGCCTCCACTCGCTCCGGCCGCCTCCGCGCACCTCCGTCCCGGCTCCTCCGCCCTGTCCTGGCCAGCTGCGCCGCCCCATCCGGCTCCCGCGCGCACGGCTGGCCGAGGCCGGCTCCGGCCGCTCCGTCCCGTCCGCGTCGGCTCGCTCCGCCTCCAGTGCCGCTTGCTCTGCCCCGGCCGACGCTCGCGTCCGGTTGGTCGCCCCTCCGTCGAGCCGGCTGCGAGGCAGAGTTACGGGCCGACTGAAAAAAAAAGAAAAGGGGAGCCTGCCGACCGGCTTAAAAAAAGAAAGAAAAGAGGATCAAGCTGGCTCGACTTCATTTGGCTGTCAGGCCGGCTGCGATCAAGACGGCTGTCCCTACCCGTTCGGCTTTCAGACTGCAGCATATCTTCTTCGACTACGGAAAACAACAAAAAACGTAAGTTGGTGCGTGCGCAAAGTTGGATAGTCCTGAGAAGCACTCAGGGGCTATCTCTTCACCTTTTCACAAAATCTTCGCATCTCGTGTCCGGCTCTGCCCAAGCGCTTTCTCCCGAGATCGGCTTAGTAGTGTGCACGGCACCAAACGGGTTAACTCCTCGCGCCCGGTCCAGGCCGGCGAGGAGAACAAGCTGGAGGTCGCATCCACATGAAAGACGTCGACGGAGGAAACAGCTTGGACAATCTGGACGCACTCTTCTTCGCTAGCCCAAGTGCTTTTTCCCGATATCGGCTTAGTAGTGTGCACGACACCAAATGGTTAACTCCTCGCGCCCGGTCCAGGCCGGCGAGGAGAACAAGCTGGAGGTCGCATCCACATGAAAGACATCAAAGGAGGAAACTACTTGGACGACCCGGTCGTTTTCTTTTTCAAATGTTGGTTCGCTTGAACCCAATCCGCAAAGTCTAAGTACTGTGCATGATCCCGTATGGTCAACTCTTCGCATCCGGCTGTAGTATCGCCAGACGACCAGCCGGCAAGAGCACAAGCCAGGATGGTGAAGTGCACACCAATGATCTAAAGGGCTCGGACCAAAGCGAGTTGGCATAAAAATCCACAAAAGCTTCAATCACCGTATAATTTATATACCGAGATCTAATGACTAACTTCATTTCTTGCATGACTATTTTTGTGTCAACCTTCCGAGGCCCTCCCGTCGGAGCCGCAGGACCTCGACAGCTTTGGGGGCTAGGGGTTGGCTGCCCTTCAGCTGGATCCACCTGCAGTCGGCCGTCGCTCAATCCGGACGACATTTGGCTCCCATTGTGGGGCCGACTCAGGGGCTTGACATCGCCATCACCCTCCTTGCGAAACTCGGGGTCTAGACATCGCCATCACCCTCCTTGCGAAACTCGGGGGCTCGACCTCGCCATCACCCTCCTTGTGAAACTCGGGGGCTCGACATCGCCATCGCCCTCCTCGTGAAATTCGGGGGCTCGACATTGCCATCGCCCTCCTCGCGAAACTCGGGGGCTCGACATCGCCATCGCCCCCACCCTGCAGTCTTTAGCTGGCTCCCGTTCCAAGTTGGGCCGGCTCCAACTTTTGCAGCCGGCTCCACGGGCTGCCGGCTCCAACTCCAAGTTCTGCAGTCGGCTTCAACTCCATCCGGCTTCAACCTCATCCGGCTTCAACTCCATCCGGCTTCAACTTCAGCTGGCTTCAACTTCAGCCGGCTCCGGCTTCAACTCCAACTTCAGTCGGCTTCGGCTTCAACTTCAGCCGGCTCTGGCTCCAGTTCCAGTTTCAGCCGGCTCCAGCTCCGACTTCAGCATTTCATCCACGACAATCAAGACAAGGGGAAGCTCGTGAAGCCTTCCCAGCAAGCAGCAAAGCCTCCACGCGCTCGGGGGCTAGTGTCGGGGATATCATACCCGGATACCCCGAAGACAGTGACAAGGCAACCTCCACCAAGCTTCCTAGGTCACCAGGCCGCTGCCTATATAAAGCGGGGCAGCAGGCTGGGTTCCCACAGAGAAGGGAGCCCTAGGGTTTGGATCCCCAGAGATAGACAAACTTGTAACTTTCTTGAAACCCAAAACCCTAGCCTGCTGCTTTTATAAGGCGGGCTAGAACCCCCTGCGAGGGAAGGGCTCACAAACACACAAGGTTAGATCACCACCATCTTCTTCCACCTCTAGCCGGCTGAGTAGCCAAGCCGGCCTTCACCAGAAAACAACTCCAGGAGCACCATTGTAGCCCTAGTTCTTGTGATCTTGCAATAGAAAGAAGCTAAGCAGGACGTAGGGGTGTTACTTCCTTAAGAGGGCTCCGAACCTAGGTATATCGCGTGTGTTTGCCGTGATTGTTACCCAATCCCGCGCGAGCACCATCGTTGTCTTGCTCCACATCTTTTCCATCTCCGATGGATATATCGTTGAAGCCACCACGACACAAAAGCGACGACGGGACCTGCATACCTGGATCATTCTGGTGCTCTGGGAAACATGGAAACACAGGATAGCAGTGGTTTTCGATGGCGCTTCGCTGGCAGTGCTGGCCATCTTGAGTCGTATCGTATCGTTGTGGAAGGCGAGGCTTGGTTCAACGCTGGTCTCCTTTGTAAGGGCAAAAATGAGTTCATGTTAGCTTCGAGTAGGTGGATTAGAGTAGTGTTCTTGCGTGTGTAATTGTGGAGTAGTTTGGCCGCCTGTTGGCTGGCCGTTCGTTGTACTGGCTTTTTTGCGACCCCTTCTTTCAATATATGATACGCTGCGTATTCTAGAAAAGAAAAAGACAACGGCTTGTGGCCAAAAATCTGACACTATGCCGCAGTGTGTGCATTCCAACTCTATTTGTCACACCCGGACAAATCATTCACCTATTCTTCCTATGCTTTAAATGAAGAGCTAGTCTATGACTGCAAGCAATAGCGTATGAGCCGGGTACTTTACAGATACTATGCTAATCATGAATGATTTGTTCGAATCTTGATGACCAATCGCACGGCAATGCATAGGGTGGCATAGTCCCCGGGAGAAACGGACACATTTTCGTTTACTATTTAGCAACAGACAAACAACAAATGTGTGTATGTACTATAGATCTGGCTACTTTTTGTACGTGCTCTTTTTTACATGCATTATAAGTTTTCCTAAAATAATCATGTGTGTTATTTACCTTTTGTAACTTAAGATAACACTATCGAAGGAGCAAACCATTGACTCATGTGTCGCTCCACGGGCGCTCGACAGACACTGTAGCCGCGCTGGAAGAACCTCTCCTTTTGTTCGTCCTCCCATCACCGCTGCCAGAGGGTGTAGCTAGCCAGGCAAAACCAGCTCTCGGTGGTGGCAGGGTTCTTCCGTTCCACGCGAGAAGGGACAACGTTGTTATCCTCAGCGAGGAGATCATTGCACCGATCTTCGCCCTTGGTGGTCCTCATGCAGAGGCGGTGTGGCGTTGATCAGATCTCGTGCGGATGTAGTCCTACTCGTTGCGGCATCCCAGTGGCAGGATGTCTAACATTATCGTATGAATAACGTCATGTGGCGGAAGTTATCCTTCCGATGGCACGATATGAGTTTCGGAATATGGATGACGCAACTGTCAGATCTGAAGATGGTGATGTCCATCACCAAGGCCGGTGTCGGTATGTGACGGACCTCAATCTCACGTCGCCATGAAAGACACCGCCGATGTGGGAGTAGAGGTGAGGCAGGCCCGTGGTCGAGACTACTGTATAGTTTGTATGTCGGGACTCGGGATAACGTAACAGATCTAGTACATGGTGACAACTAATAACGTGTTAATCGACTTGAACAACCAGTTTCATGAGAGCCGTCTGTTTCTTGTAAGCAGCCTTGTATTTTATAACTTATTGTAACCGTATTTTAGTTGATCAATAAAGCTCCCCAAGTTCGATGGGGAAAAAGTTGAACGACTATATGTTTAGATCGGATTCTCATGTCTTCGTGGAATTGGACAACGAATTAGTACACTCAACAGATTTGGTATGCATTGATTGCTTTCATGCTTCAGGGCAATTGGCCCCACCCACTTATATCTTTAAGACTAGCCACAATGGGGGTATCACAGGTGGTATTATGTGACATGTTGCCAAAAAGCTGACGTGTTACTACAATTAATGATGAGAGAGATAATAGTATCATAGGCAGATACCGTAACATAACGGATTCCAATGTCAAATGAATCTACAACATAATAAATGTAGTATTGTATGATACCACAAATATGTTACTATACATTGTGAAGGCAGTAACATAGACTAGTATCATATACATGATACTCGTATATGATACTCCTCATTGTGACTAGTCTAAGCGTGGACACGGTTACAAAAAAAATCCTGTCTTTTTTTTTTCATATTAGTTTATTTTTGTTTTCATAAAATGCATGAATCCTTTTTGCTATAATGAACCATTTTCATTGTGAACCATCTTGCATTATAGGTAAAAACTTTTAAATTTACCGTGAACCATTTTTATTATATGTGAACACATTTTAATTTATTGTGAACCATTTTTTATCCTGAAACATTTTTTTATTGTGAACCATTTTTCATTATAAGTATGTCTTAATTTCTGATAATACATGAGTACACCTATATGCATTATAGGTGAACACTTTTTAGTTTATCGTGAACCATTTTTTTTAAAGGTGAACACGTTTTAATTTATCGTGAACCATTGTTTTCAAGACAAAAACATTTTTTCAATAACATGAACCTTATTTGTAACATCGGTGAACATTGTTTAAAACTATACAAACCATTTTTCTCGTGTTTTTTACAAGATTTTTTTGGTTACTATTAAACTACTACTACTACAATTTTTATTAACCCAATTTGTTTTTCGAAATTGATGAAAAACATGAGAAAGAATATACTGTATCTTAGTGGGCCGGATTGTCCGGCCCAGTAGAAGAGCGCTGCAGGCTAGCCGGTGAACCGACTGGCTGCAGTCCAACTCGCTACAAGCAGAGAAAGCAGGTCGTACGGGATTATAAAAACATGTCGCTTGTGCGATGCGGTTAGGATTAGGCTTCTTCTCCCACGCGGCGCCGACGCGATCCCCTCCCACCTCGCCTCTGATTTCCAACAAATAGAGCAGCTCTTACCTCTGGTATCGTCGCATCATGGGGCTGCTGGCACTCAATCGGCTCATGTCCATGCGGCGGGATCGGCGTCGCCGGCCAATTCAAGGCCGTAGTAAGCCACGGCCTCTTAGCTCTCTGTTTATCCATCTCTGCTATGTTGTGTCTGCATGTCCTGGCATCTACAACCTGTGCCTTTTGCCATCGATCTATAACCCATATTTTTATTTTTATTTTACGATGATTCTGCAACCTGTTCGACGGTATGAATAGAAACTCTGCGGTTGATCTGTACATGCTTCCATTGTTGTTTTGTTCCATCAGTATCTCTGTTTTTCTAACCAATGCATCATGTACTGCAGATCGATTGGTGACTTCAGCTGCTAAAAGGAAGCACTCACCCAGCCAACAAGATGACAATTCTCGGAGTCATAAAAAATCGAGATATTCAGGACCAATCCTTCTAGAGGTTCGTCATTAAATGTTGATAACGAACAACTTACACTGCAAGTAAAATATCAGTGTGTCTGTTTTAGGTGCGCAAATTGGTGGATAAATGCTTTGCTTGCTCAATAAAACTATCATATTTCATATAGCTATCCCCTTAGTAGCGGGTTTGTACTGTTTGCTTAACAATTTGGAGCAAGCTTTCGCCTTTGCAACTCCAGTGTTGAACTTTTCCAAATGCTTGTGCTTGCAGGACATATGGCGTCATATACATTCTCTACTTCCTCTACGAGATGCTGCACGTGTTGCCTGTGTGTCTCGTTTATTTCGATGTTCTTGGAGAACCTTTCCCAATCTCACCATAACTAGGGAAACACTAGGTTTGAAAGACGAGTTTTCATCACCTAAAGTATCAATAGTTCTTGCAAAACAGACCAACCACATTCTGGAAAACCACTCCGGCGATGGCGTGAAGGCACTCACGCTTCAAATAAATGATTTTCCTATTTTCAGCACATCCTCTGATCTCAACCGATGGCTTCGTAAGGCTGTTAAACCAGGGATTGAAAAGCTTGACCTAGGGGTGGTGCCGCACTCACGTCATGCAGATGTGTATGAATTTCCATGCCGACTTTTACTTAATGGGAGTGGCAAGTCAATTAGGCGTCTTTATCTCAGCAATTGTGCCTTCCGTCCCAGGCCTGGACTTTGCTGCTTAACAAGCCTGACCAGTCTGGATTTTAGTGGTGTGCGTATTACCGGGGATGAGTTAAGGTGCATTTTTTTCAGTTCAGTTGCTTTGGTGAAATTGAGACTCGATTATTGCAATGAGATAACTTTCCTGGAGATACCTAGCCTGCTGCAATGTCTTAGCCACTTGGATGTCTGTGAATGCAAAAATCTGAAAGTTATAGAGAGCGAAGCCCCTAATCTCTACAGTTTTAGTTGTAGTGGTGCCCTGGTCCGACTATCACTTGGTGATTCATTGCAAAACTTTAGATCCTTTGTTTCATCTTGGGGCGTGTTTCATTATGCGTGTAAAAATATTCCGCACATTGTGCCAAATCTTGAAGCTCTTATCATAACCTCATATGTGGTATGCTCTTAAACTTTAGATTATTAGCCAGCATTATGCAACAAAAAGTAGCAAGGTCCTTGGATAATTAGTCTGAAGCATTTTTTCTGTGCAGAGGGATACACTGGTGGTACCTGTACCTGGCAAATTCCTCCACCTCCGGCACATGTGTTTTGAGTTTATTTCCCCAGACTATGATTATTTCTCTCTGGTTCCTTTTCTTGACGCTTGTCCTTCCTTGGAGACTTTAAAGTTGTTTGTAAGTCATCTTCCTCTTGCCGAAGAGAGTGATATATCTGTGGTGGAGAATTCATTAGTTATTTTTGACATTGACATCTATCCAATGCAGGTAGCGCCGGTTGCCATGGAGGAAAAATCGGTTTTAAAAAATTCTTCTAATGATCTAGGGCAGATGCCAGGGCACTTGCATAGGAACATCAAAGATGTGCAGATCGTTGGTTTCTGTGCTGCCAAGAGCATGGTTGAGCTGACATGCCATATTCTTGAGAATGCAAAGTCACTTAAGTGCCTTACACTGAGCGTCATTTACAGCGGTGAAATTTGGTGTTCCTCCAGCAAAAGCGCTAAATGCCCCCGGATGAGTAGGGATATGCTCATGGAAGCCCAAAAAGCACTGTTGGCGATAGAAAGATACATTGTGGGGAAAGTTCCTTCTTCTGTCGGGTTGAAAATCGTGGGGCCTTGCGGCCGGTGCAATCCTCTTAAAATTTAGTGTCGGTTTGTGACCTAGCTCCAGCTTGTGGAGCCCCGGGCAAAGTGGTGTCAACTCTAGAATTTGAGCAGACTAGGTAAGCATAAATTATCTTATAAGCCAGCTACATGTTTGGAGTTGTGATTTCTCTTTCCTTGCACTATTTTTTATGTAATTCTACATGGGCACGAATACGTGGTATTTGCATCTCTTTTTTGTTTCGTGCCAATTGTTTAGGTCTTGCACCTTAAATCCATCGGTCGTTATACTTGGCTCCAGTTGTTACATTTTGGGGTTGCTTCGGTACACCCCCTCCCCTCAAACTTAAACTGTTTTTTTCTAATTAGTTAATTAGATTGATTAAATATGTTGGCCCGCCGAAGCCCATACATACCCAGTGCCTGTAAACCCACGTATTCCTATACCATACTGGCATACTAGACGGAGCAGCGCGCTTGCATATGCCGTAGTTTGTGTGACGCGTTTCGATCGGTTCTCAGCAAATCAGCAGTTTGGTTTGGGCTTGGCATATCGTGGACTCGTGGTGAATTTGCGTGGCGCGTCAAAACGTGGTGCGAGTTGTTCGGCGCGTAGGCGTACATGCGTATATGGTATATACGTGGCGTTGAGTTGAGTTTGTGAGGACGTGCTGGCGTGGCGCTTCCATACTGTTGTAATCTTAGAAAACCTGCAATCTGCAATCCAACTTTGACGCACACGATGAACAACGCCCTACTGAAGCTGTTGATGGCATCCTCTCTAGCTGGACAGACCATCTTGAGCGCTACCCTCAAACTGCTAGGCACGGCGGTGCGAGAAGAGCACGGATGGTAAACTGGAAAAGAGGTAGTTTAAGAGCCGACGGAGTCGGCAGCAAACAGCGTATATATTAGTTCGTCAACCGGCTGCAGGACACCGTCATTATATTGATGAGAGGTGGCGGCAATGGAAGTCCGGACACAGGGAGGAGCTGGAGGGCTTTCTTGACGTGCTCATCACGCTCATGGACGCAGACGGGAACCCTATTCTGAGTGCTTCCATTGCTTCGTTGCAAGGCTCATTATGCTCCTTTCTGTTATATAGAAAATCACCATGCAAAAAAGTATTCTAAACGTGGTTAGCACACCTAATTCTCCTGTCGTAGTTAGTCTTGTGTAGCTGAGTAAGCAACTAATTTTCACCCTTGTAACCAGAACATTAAAACATTCAGACAAAGGTCACACAGAAAAGTAGTGTTCAACCTTTTGCACACATGTACGATGCTAACCTACAGCTACTATTAGAGTATATATATTACGGTTTAGGTTTTGGTAGTTTAACGAGTTGTAATCCTAGTCTATCGCTCCTAGTTCCCTTAGTCCCCAAGTCTTCTCTACTATATAAACAGCCCACTGTGGCTCATTGTAATCACCGAAACACCCAATATCAATATAATTAATATTTCGTAATACATCATCTATCATGGTATCAGAGCGGCAAGTTCCTTGATCTAGCCGCCACCCACGCTTCCGCCGCGCCGCCCTCGGGGAGATCTTCTCCGCTGGGGGCAGTGCAACTCGTAGATTAGATATCGTCCAATTTTCTCGCCAGCTGCTTGACCGGCGTTTCTTCTACTTTCGCCGATCATAGATCGGATTGCGTCGCCCACCACCGCACGTCGTCATCACGCGCCTCTACTCCGACCAAGTCGTCGACTTAGCTCCGCCAAGCCTCCACGCTCCATCGCCGACTTCATCGTCCACGCGTCTTCACCACGCCAGCTCGTCTTCGACAACGTTAACCGAGTACGCGCCTCGCCGTCAACATCGGGCTGCACCAACATGACCATGGTCATCATCGCCGGCAACTATCTACACCAACATCTCCGCATTGTCGCCACCACCACCGATCGTGGTCAACGTCAACGCCAAACGGGTTCTTCTTCGCCGAATCCGGGTTAAATCCCCGACATCTACTACTTCTACAACTCGACCTACTTTAACAAACATCGTCTTCGTCCATCACGACCTTGCTACCAGAGTTGGAATATTTTTTTTTCTCTACTCCGAAACCAACGACGGGAACCGACCGTCAAACGGAGAATCTTCTTTGCTCCTCCAACCAACTCTAGCTCGCATGACCGGTACTGGCAACACCGGCGCGTGCCTTCGTCCCCGACACTCTCCTGAGTTTGGCAAGCTCGGCACGGCGTGCCTCCTACCTCAACTACATCCACGTCTACGACAACTACGTCTACCTCAACAACAACAACAACAACGGCTACTTTCCCAAAGCTCAACAACGACATCGACCACGCACGGCAACAGCGACCACGACTACAGCGCCCACACCACGACGACAATCCTGACGACGACCCGAGGCTGCCGGCAGGGAATCCACACCATCTTCATCTACACGGCAACGAGGGCGGGGCTGTAGGCAGGAAGCTTGGTACCATCTTCATCACCACGACGACATTGGAGATGTCGGCAAGCCGTCCGGCATCACCTCCACCTCCATGACGACATTGGCGTGGCTGTCGGCATGCAGCCCGGCGCCATCAATAACATGAACCGGCGTGCAGCTCGGCGCGGTGCGGCCACCATAAGCGCGTCGAAACCGAAGATGCCGGGGCTGCCGACGCAGTCTGCCAGTCTTCGGTGCTGCCACGAACGGCGACAGCGTTGGAGTCGCCGGCCGGTGTGCAACCTGCCATTGGCCTCATCGGCGGACACTACGAGGAAAGAAGTGAAGGAGTACATATCGTGAGCTAGTGTGTACGGTGCATGGTCTTGTGCATGTATCGGCCATGCATATGTACATGCTAGCTAGCTATATACGCCTGGAGTTTTTGGTTGCTTCTGGGCATCTTCAGCGTCGAGCTCAGTGCCATCTTCATCGCCGCGACGACGAGGATGCCGCATGGCTGCCGGCATGCAGTCCGGCCCCATGGACGCGACACTGTGAGAGAAAAGAAGCCAGGGAGTGGGCACATATCGTGAGCTAGTACGTACGTGCATGGCTTTGAGCACGCATCAGCCATGCATGTGCGTGCGGCTCAACCAAGTCCAAGACCATCATTGCACTAGCGCCGTAGGACATGCCGTGGTGCTACGTCTTCATGCCCATCCGAGGCGTTGCATGAGACACGACGCCAACCCTGGCCCGTCACCACCAACCTGAGAGTCAAGGCGGATGACACTCGCGCCGCCAACTACACGGAGGTGGCTCTAGGCGAGCGACCATCGAATGGAGGTGACACACGACGTCTCCTACACCCCACTTCTACGAGCCCATGAGACGGTGTCCTTGTCTATGCCGACAGCCATGAACTTGGCGTCACGTCAAGATGGGACGCCGACCACATCGGCTATGCTGACTCGGGCGTGCATCGGTTCCACACCGATGCCGATCTCCACCAATAACTTACTCCTGCGAGGCATACCCCTTGCGCACCCCGACGAGGCTGTAGATCGTCAAGAAGTCCGAGCTTAGCCGACCCATGCTACTTCAAGTACAACTACATCAACGCCGCCAAGACCGACGAGGCACGACGGCGAGGGCGGGCGTGGCCGGAGCAAAGGCCACGCTACTTGCGGCGCGTGTACCGACGAGGACACGGGCTCTGCCGCCGCCCACACACATCACCACCACACCATGCATGGAGAGCGCGAAGCGAAGACGAAGATGACCACACGGCTTAATCGGAGGTGTCTCGCGGTGTAACCCGCGGAGTAATTAACCGGGTGCCTTTCGAGGCCCCGGGAACCAGGAGATCACAATCGCCATAGTCAGGCTGGCCACGCAAGCAGGCCACGGAGCGCATTTGTATTAGGGACCTTGTACTTTGTTTCTCCAAGAAAGATTAATAAATACTCGCTTCCCTATCATTTTCTTGTGTACTACGGTACACTGGCACGCCCGCACTTTATTTTATCCGGCGCATGAGAGAAACACGCTACCTACCCTTCTCGTAGTAGTCATCGCACCAGATGTTTTTCTCGTGTCAAACACCATCGAAATAACTATCTCTTGAGAGTTATCTGACAACTTGTCATAAATACCAAGTAAGAAAACCAAGTTCAAATCAATTCGTTTTCTGTATAACACTATGGACAAAATTAGAAGCCTCAACAACTATAGACTTTCATGACCAGTTTAGAGCATTACGATACTTAGATTACAAAAGGTAAGTAAACAATATTGTCATCATCAAATCAATTAGGTTGGTGACATAATTTTTAGCTACAATGCTATGATAAACAGAGCTCATTGGCGTATATTTCTTATTAGTATTTGTTGCATCATAGTTAGCTACCTTTTTCTTATTAGTATTTGTTGCATCATAGTTTGCTACCTTTTTCTTTAGTATTTGTTGCATCATAGTTCGCTACCTTTTTCATTTGTAAACAGAATCCAATGTTCATAATTTAGAACATCCGGAAAGACAACTATGTAATCATCTTCAGAATTTAGTATGATAGAAATTGAGACATCGACTATCCAATGAGTGAGCCATGTTTCACCAAAATAAAAATTATCTCTTATGTGCGAAGCGGGGAAACTCACCTTAAATTGATTTGGTTGGAGTCACTGCAAAGTTCAATGGTGAATCCTGGCGCCATGGCGCAAAAACTAAGATAATTTAAATCGAGGAAGCAGAGATATATTTATCTTCAAGTTGACTTGTTTGCTGCACATGCATGCTTGACCTATATGCAAATGGCAATAACTTGTCACCACCTATTCCAAAAGAGATTAAACAGACTCCATGTAAAATAAGTTAGAGAAACAATGGTCTTTTCAGTACTACGTTATGTGCTAACTGCACTATTCATGAGCCTCTGATGGCGAAAGATGACATCCCCTTAAATTCAGATCCATGGCACAGAACTTGAGTACTTGTGCAGCTATGGTCAGGCTGTCCCAATAATTTTATCATGCATGGAGATTCCCACAAACGCAGGGAGACCGAACTAAGCCGAATTGTAGTGTTAAAACAGTTTTGGCTACGACGGATCATTCTGTATTTCTAACCCTAAAATGTATATGAAACTCTTAACTACTTGAGGAAAGCATAAGAAGGGGAAATTGCTACTACTTATGTATTTCTATGAAAGTACTTTCCTTCAATTCATCTTAAGATACATGAAAGCACTAGTAGAAACAAGGTCATTAGTCCCGGGTCGGGAGGACCTCTAGTCCCGGCTTGGCACCCGGTGAGGTGGTGGATAGCACGGCATACCCATCGGAGATGGGGAAGATTGTGGAGCAAGGCAACAATGGTGTTCGCGCGGGATTGAGTAACAAGCATGCTAACACACACGATGTACCCAGGTTCAGGGCCCTCTTGTGGAGGTAACACCCCTATGTCCTGCTTGTCTGGTTTCTTATTGCTAGATCACAAGTTCGGGCTACAATGGCGCTCCTAGAGTTGTTTCTGGTGGAGGCCGGCTTGGCTGCATAGCCGGTTGGAGGTTGAAGATGAAGATGATCATGGGTTTTTGACGTGCCTCTCGCAGGAGGCTCTAGCCCGCCTTATATAGACAACGGGCTAGGGTTTTGGGGTTACAAGGAGATTACAGGGTTACCCCTATGACATCATCTAAAGTACAATCCGGCTTGAGCTGGATCATCATAGCACTGTTGAGGTAACGCCCGACACAGAGTACTGTTCACGGGCGACGGTTGTGTGGGGCTGGCCCACTGGTACGGACCGGTCGGTTGGTAGGTCCGGCTGCTCCAAGCTGAACGGAGGCGTTCCCAAGCCGGACTGGTCCGTCCGCCTTGATCTGGCCGACTTGAATTCTTTGGAGGGTGAGCATCTTTAGGGTATTTGGGGTTCATCTCCCCAACACTAGCCCCCGAGCTCGTGGAGGCTTGTCTGCTTGCTGGGAAGGCTTCATGAGCTTCCTCTGTCTTGTATGATGAACGGTTGAAACTTTAGAGCGACTCAGCTTGAGGTGGCCGGCTTGTCCGGCGGTCGTTGTAGACTGCTCGTTCGGCTTGGGACAGCCGGTTGTTGAAGACCTTGACGGCTTCACTTGAACGTCTTGAGTGTGTGGATCGTGGCTTACGCCAACCATGTTCTGCCGCCTTGCTCGACTGGTGGCTCTCTGGCCGAGGTTCAGGGCACGTCTCCTCGGCTTCGTCGTGTGGGATCTTCTACGGCAACCGCCTGCTGGCAGGATCCTTTGTGGTGGAAGTGGCCACGACCGCGCGCCACGCGGCGCAGTAAGCGGAGGCGGTTCCGCAGGCTGCAGCTTTAAAAGAGGAAAGAGGGGGAACGGCCGTGGTTACCGTTTCCCACTCTCGCACCCTCTTCTTCGCTGCTCCTTGTGCTCTTTGTCGCCCGTCGAACTTCTTCCGCATCCTCGTCGTCTCCGGCGTCGTCCCTTCTCCGACGGGAAATCGAACCTCCATGGCAAGCACAGGTGCTTGGATGGGCTCCGTTGTGGACGATTCCGACGTTCGAAGATTCCGCCGGGGTCAATTTCTGGGGATGGAGGATGAAGTGGGAGCCCGTGCTCCCGACGCGGAGGAGGTCTCGCCGAACCCCAGGAAGGGCGAGTTCGTCGTCTTCGGTGCGCACCTGGAGAGCGGATTGGGGCTACCGGCGAGCCCATTCTTTCAGGAGTTTCTGCAGTTTTACGGGCTGCAGCCCCACCATCTGGGGGCCAACTGCTTTACACAATTGCCGTGCTTCATCACGCTGTGTGAGGCCTACTTGGGCATCTGGCCCTGCATGGAGGTGTTCGCCATGTTCTTCTACCTGCGCGCTCAGACGACAGATGGGAAGCAGCGCGACTGCGGCATCGTCTCCATTTACACGAAGAACACGCCGCTCCCCAAGATCCAATTGCCCGATTCCATCAAAAAGTGGCATACCACCTACTTCTACGTCCGGAATCGGACTGAGGTTGACCGGGTTGGCCTTCCCGCCTTCACTGATGCGCTGCCGGCTCAATAGTCTTGGAACCGAAAGCCCTTGGCGGACGGGGCTCTGGAGGAGGTCCTGATGGGCCGGCTGAATGAGCTGGTGGACGCCGGCCTGACGTCCAGGGATTTAACCCTGGCTTGGCTGTCCAGGCGGATGTTTCCACTGTGGGCCTGGTCGCACAAAATGTGCTTCTACTCCGGGCCTAGGGATCCCACCTGGGTCAGCATGGAGGTTGTGCCACTGGACAGCTTGCGCCGGTGGGCCGCTCGCGTCATCACCGATCAGGTTGGGCGGAACTGGAAGTTCGGGCTCCGCCCGTTCACGCGTTCGGAACGCGCTCCTGAGGTTAGTAGTTCTTATTGCTTTTTTGGCTTGTCTTCGGTTTTTCCAGCCTGCCGCCGTTTGATCCGGCTGGCGGGTTGTGCAGCTTTGCGAGCTCCAAAGGCTGAAGACCTTGAGATCGTCTTCGAGAATGACCTCTGCGGCCCTTTCTCCAAGGAGCTGGCGGCTATCCTTGAGATGGAGGCCTCCAAAGGGCAGGCGGCAGAGGAAGAAGAGGCCGCCTCGGAGGGAGACGCGGCTGACGATGCCCGCGATGCCCCTGATGCGGGGAAGCCGGCGGACAGGCATGGCGACACCACCGAGTCGTTCGATGGCGGTGTTGGTGCTGATGGCGGTGGCGATGATGACCGTGCCGCAGCGAGCTCCGTCCCCACGGCCGGCTCCGATTCCGACTCGGCCGCCTATAGGGATTCAGAGCTTGAGGTCGACCTCCCGCCTCTGGTTTCAAAAACTGAGTTACAAAAACTAGTAAGTGTAACTAAAGAAAAAACGATATCATGTAACTTTGCTAGGAAATAAAGAATTTTGGTACTCTTTAGTCACCGTGTTAATACTTACAGCGTTGCCAATCGATTCGCTATTTATATTATTCATCTGGCAAATTTTTACTGCAAATGGTTCTATGTTCTTAACTTTGTTGTAGTTTTTTTTTGCAAAGTACTATTTCTGGCAGAGATAATGCGTGAACAGATGGGGGTTGCCACTTGTACCTGTTTTAGCGCCGTTCGTTCTGTGAGGGTTTGTCCGCTTGATGTTTCTCTGCGACTTGATCCGGCTCCTGTCTCTCTGGGACTTTTGAGTGCATCAGACAGTGTATCAGAGTAGCAATTTCTTTTGTACAAAAAAAATTATGGTGTTTTAGTGTTCCTCATGGCACAAGTATCATTAGGGGATGAAATTTATGCTGCTGGGCGGTGTTGGTGTGTTGTGTTACAAACCGTGTGAAAATGGGTCAGTTATTTTTGCTTCTGATTAAGGAGTCGACCTCCGAACTCACACCGACAAACTGTGAGGCTGAGCCTAGGGAAGAAGCATCGCCAGAATTGTTAGGATCACAACACGGCTTTGGTAGATCTGAAGGGGGAGTCCTCGTGGGAGCTAGTTGGTTAGTGTGTGGTGCTCGAACGGATTCGGGATTTGTAGGTATCGTACATCTGGTCGAAAAAAAATCCCCCGCGTCGTCTCCCCGAGAGAGGTGACCGGGGGCTCCCTGTCCCTCTCGCCGCAACCTCTCCTCCCCCGAGCTCCTCCCCCCGCTGCCGCCGGCCTGTCTCACCGGGCCTTGCCCGCGTGGGGTCGGTGGCGGCGGGCCTTCCTCTCCCCGTGCGCGCAACGTCCCGTCTCGGGCGGTGGCGGTTGGCGGCGGTGCTGGTCGGCCGGTGGCGGTTCCGGCTGGAGGTGGCTGGTGGCGGCGGCGCGCAGCACCAGGCGACCTCTCCTGCGGTGGCGCTGCTCCTTGGCGGCGGCGAGCCTGCTGCTCGATCGAGCCTCCGCCGGTGCCCGCATGGCCCAGATCTGGGCCCTTTGGGCCCGATATAGGTCCGGGCGGGCCGGCCGGCTCGCAAGACGGCGGCTTTTCCTCGAGATGGGGATGGAGGCGACGGTGACTGGGTGGCGGCGATGTAGCCTTCCTGCTGCAGCGCGGTGGTGGAGCTTAGCGGGCCCGTTTACGGCCCGGCCGGGCCGATGGCGCTGAACCAGAGGGTAGCGGCGGGCGACCTACGTGATGCAGTGTGGCAGCGGACTTTGCGGATCCGATCTGGGTCCGGCCGGGCAGTGTGGCCTGGTTTGTCCCTGCGGCGTCCGGTCGGCACCCGCAGCTGGCGGTGGAGGACGTCCTCCAGGTGGTCGTGCTGCTGCCGCCCTCCGAGTCTAGTGCTGGCCTGGTGTGCTCCTGTCGCCGCGTCCGGTCGGCTACCGCGTCAGCGGTGGAGGTGGTTCCCTCCCGTGTGGCTACAGAGTTGGCAACCCCGGAACCTGCTGTCTCCATTTTGCTATGTCTAGGCCTCGCATCGGTTCACAGTGAGACGACCGTGGTGGCGCGTGCAGGTGGGCGGCGTTGTTGAGTGGAAGACTACGGATCGGTTGGGGTAGTGGTTTTTTGGGGGGTCGGGAGAAATCCTTGTCGTCTTACGACATCGACGGGGCGACGCCTATGGGTGCCGTCATTCCTTCTTGAAGGGCGTCGGCTGCACCCCTTCCCCACACCCCTGCGTACGGGGGAAACCCTAGGCCATGGCCGGGCAGCAGCGTCGTCATCGTCGCAGTCCTTCTTGAAGGTGTTGCTTGTACGCGACGATCTGGAACTCTAGAAGCGTGGTTGGACCTTCTCGGTGGGCGCAGCGGTGGCGAACCATCTTAGTTTTGTTGATCTGCCGCTGTCGGCATTCTTTTTCTTTGGACGCGACTATACGTAGGGCGCCCTATATTTGGTAAAAGTGTAGACAGTAGCATAGTACCACGTCTTGACGGTGGCATGCACGGTGGCATGCGCGTTTCATGATCCCAATCAGAGCGTTGGACAAGCAAATCCCCATGCATGCACTAAATGACGAAACTGCTGATATCATCCCGCATTAAATGCAAAATGCGGAAATTTAAAACATTTTATAGTTCAAACCGTTCATCCGATTTAAAATCCGTTTTCACCGTTAGACTAGTCGCGTCGAGATCTTCAAAACTAGATCCCATGTTGATATGTTCCGATGATATTTTTTTTGACCCGAAAGTTACCAACGACTTAACACGTAAGTTACCAGGCTGTAATACGTAAGTTACCACCCTACACTATATAATGGATGGTAATTTCATCGGTCTAGAGAGGGTTACTCTATCGGTTTAGGGTGGGTAACTCCATCACCATTGGGTGGTAACTCTATCAATTTAGAGTGGGTAACTCCATCGGTTTAGGTTAGGTAACTCCTTCAGTATAGGATGGCAACTCTATCAATTTAGAGTGGATAACTCTATCGGTTTAGGTTGGTTAACTCCTTCAGTATAGGATGGTCACTCAATCAGTTTAGGGTGGATAATTTCATCGGTTTAGGTTGGATAACTCCTTCAGTATAGGATGGTAACTCAATCAATATAGGGTGGGTAACCCCCTCACTAATGTGTGGGTAACTCCAACATTATCGGTTGGGTAACCCTATCAGTCTAGGGTGGCTAACTTCATCACTATTGGGTGAATAACTTCTTCTGTCTAGGTGGATAACTCCATCACTACTGAGTGTGAACTCCTTCAATACCAGGTGGTAACTCCATCAGTCTAGGATGAAAACTCCATTAGTCTAGGATGAAAACTCCATCAGCCCTGTATGTGACGTCAACTATTGGCAGCAATGTGATTGATTATTACGCTTCGTGATCAAAATTTTAAATGCAGTTACCAAGTTAATTTAATACACCCACACTAGGTCGTGAGCAATTTCTTGACTTTTAATTGCAGCTATCAGATTAACTTAACACACCTACCGATTTTTTCGAGAGTAAATCACAGTATTTTTATCGCATCTGCCAGATTAATTTGATATACCTATCGGATTCTTCGAGAGAAAATGTCAGTATTTTATTGCAGTTGTCAGATTAATTTGATACACCTATCAGGTTTTTCGAGAGCAAATTTCATAATTTTTATTGCAACTACCGGATTAATTTGATACACCTACCGGATTTTTTGAAAGCAAGTGTAAGTATTTTTATTGCACCTGACAGATTAATTTGATACACCAACCGGGTTTTTCGAGAGCAAATATCAGAATTTATATCGCAGCTCTCATATTAATTTGATACACCTATCGGGTTATTCAAGAGCAAATACAAAATTTATATTGCAGCTCCCATATTAATTTGATACACCTATCGGGTTTTTCGAGAACAAATATCAGAATTTTTACTACAGCTGACAGATTAATCTGATACACATACTGGGTTTTTCGAGAGCAGATATCAGAATTTTTATTACAGCTCCCAGATTAATTTGATACACCTATCGGGTTGTTCGAGAGCAAATATCAGAATTTTTATTACAGCTCCCAAATTATTAGAAACAGTAAAGATCGGTGCTAAGTTCATGTACTCCCTATTATGCTCAGAAAAAGAATGAATATACATTCATATTATATTAAAATATAAAGAGTGGTAGCGGAGAGAGATAGTAAAGCAAAAATCCAAACAGTTTTAGAGCATCTCCACCGGGGGGTCGCAATAGGGCTCCTAAAGCTCCATTAGGGCCCCGGACAGAAAAACGGGCCACACCGGGGGGTCGCAAAGCCTTTGTCCGGTTGTGGGTTTTTTTCTACCAATGGGAGCTTTCCCTTCACCGCCCCCATGGGGGTGGTCCACAGGGTTCATAACTACCCCTCTTACTACGGGGCGTTTACCTAGCCAACACTTAGATCCGGCTCTACCCAAACTTTTTTGGTTCACCCCAACATTACCCACTTGTCCGACTGTTGCTAAGCAGTTTTGGGATACTAAACGGACCTCCCCAGATGGTAATCTTAAAGTGGCCGATTTACCCTCTTTTGCAATTAGTTTCGCTACAGCACCTGCTGCTCTAGCTAATTGCCCACCCCTTCCACGTGTGATTTCTATTGCCGATGCGGCGGAGACGTATCGCCGGCATTAAACCAGCACGTCGCCTCACCGGCCAACCGTCCCTTCCCGCGCGCGCCACCGTTTCCTGCCATCCTTTCCCGCCGCTTCCCGCCGCTTCGCGCTCATCCTTTCCCGCAGCTTCCCGGCGCTATAAAAAGAACATCGCCGTCCCCCCGCTTCTCACCGTGCTTCTCACCTCGCCATAGATAAACACCCAGACTGCCACCACCATGACGCGCAAGCTACAGACCGCATGGGTCACCATCACCCAAACCGCCCGCCGTCGTTACCCTTTGGAGGGGGAAACCCTCCTCCTCCTCCGCCGCCACCGGCAGAGGACGACAAGGCCCTCGGCTTCGAGTGGGATGAGGAGCCGGAGGAGGATGAGGTGGACGAGGAGGAGGAGCCGGAGGAGGAGGAGGTGGACGAGGAGGAGGTGGCGGAGGAGGAGGAGCAGGGGGAGGCGCCTATGCCGGTGTTGGTGCCGGAGGATGCGGTGGCGCGCGAGCAGATGCATGAGCCACCCATCTGCCCGGACCAGCACGCGGTGTTCTTGTCCTTCGTCACGACGCGCGAGGAGGAGGGGGCCGCCGATTCCGGGAGTTCGCCATGGCCGCGAACGACGCGGCGGAGGCGCGATGTCGCTCGAGACACTCGTCGAGGACGAGTACGCCCGCTCCTTCCGCGAAGCCGAGCGGGCGGCGCACAAGGAGGCGAACACGGCGAGGTCGATCGCCTACAGCCACCTGCTGGCAGACGCCTTCTACCGGGCCGCCCAAGCACAGGAGCTGGAGAGGCTGAGCCGGAAGGCCGCGAGGCAGGATGCGGCGGAGGCGGAGCTCGCGGCGCGCGCGGAGCAGGACCTACAGGACTCAAGTGGCGGAGCGCCACCGCCAGATGATGGAAGCCAGGGAGGCCAGGCAGGCGAGGCGCTTGAGTGCGCATGCTAGCGGCCTCAACAGGCCAGCCTCCCCCTCTTTCGATGAGGGGGCGAACGACGACGAGGCTGGCCCTAGCGCACCACCTCCGCCCGACATGTTCTAGAGTACTAGTTTAGGTAGTTTTTAGGAGAGCTGTATGACAACTGCACGATGGAAAGTTTCGGGAATCTCCGCGCGCCGCACGTACAGACCGCGGGTGCGGCGCCTCCCTTTAGATTTCTCCATCTCTGTTTTTCTAACCAATGCATCATGTACTGCAGATCGATTGGTGACTTGCAGCTGCTAAAAGGAAGCACTCACTGTCGGGCATATACCAAATAAGGGTATCATCGACATGTACATATTCCAGTATACCAGGGTGGCCCACTGGTGGTAATGCCGGCAGGCTTACCGGGCGGCCCAATATACTGAAGCACAAGGACAAAGCGAAGCCGGCTAAGGAGGACCCAAGATGAAGGCCCAGTAACCATCCGGCTTGGTGCACAAGACGAAGACAACTAAGCCGTATTAGTCTAGGACTCCTATTTCCTTATGCCGGTAGACTTTCCTTGTAAGCCCTAGGACCGTCCACCTTTATAAGCCGGCCTACAGGAGCCTTAGGGCATAATCTCCACAGCCTCATACAACCAAGGCTATACACACAACATCGTTGTAATCGGCGATATTGCCTTATAGTGATTTATAGCAGCACGTAGGATCACGCCACCGTCGTGTGATCCGAAGCTGGGTAAACTGTGTGTAATCCCGTCACCGGAATCCCACTACGTTCCTCCCCCCCACGTCTTCTCTCTACCGTCGGCGTGTATACCTACCCGGATGACACCCCTATCCCGGCTATAATCGACAATACCACGACAGTTGGCGCCCACCATGGGGCAAGAGGCGTCAAGGCGATGATCCGAGCGGGATCAACATCCTCATCGTCGGTCAGATTGCATCTAGCAGGCTGATCCGGTTCGACGTATTCAACATCGACATTATCAGTCAGATCGCATCTGGCCGGCTCATCTGCGTCAACATGCTCAAGTTCGACATCAACAATGGCGGCCGCTCACACGTCCTCGTGAACATGGAGGCGTCATCGTCAACTACGACTTTGTCTTTCCGGCTCGACGTTTTTCCGGCTTATGTGTCGTCATGACGTGACTGATGTTTTTTCCGGACTAACGAGTTCATCGTCATCTGCGCCACATCCGGCTTCCGACGTCCGGTCTAGGCGAATTCATGGTTGTCGACATTTTTCCGGCATACTTATCGTCGCGTTACAGCTTAATCGCCGACGCGGCATGATTGCCTTTTTGGCATATTTATCGTCGTGTTTCGGCTTAATCACCGACGCGGCATGTTGCCTTTTGGCGTACTTATTGTCGCGTTCCGGCTTAATTGCCGGCGCGGCATGGCGTCTTTTGGTGTACCCGTCGTCGCGTTCCAGCTTAATTGCTGGCGTGGCACGATGTATTGATCGTCGTTGTTCCGACTTACGTAACAACCGACAATAATCAATTTTTTTCTCTCTACTGGTTTAGACGAGTTCACCGTCATCTATGCCACGCCCGGCTTAGACGGATTCATCGTGGCCTACTTGTCGTCGTGGTTCGGCTTAATTGCCGTCTCTACCAACTCATCGCCGCATCCCGGCTTATGCGTCATCAACGCCAGGAGCACCAAAAAGCTAAGTTCTTCAGTAATTCTCTCGTTAACATTATATATGCTCATGAAATAAATTCTGGTTCACTCTTTGAGATCATGCCATCTTTTATTTCTCGATGATCATATATACTAAGCTATCAATGTCAACCCGAATTTGCTTCGTGCTAGTGGTTATGTTCTGATGCTTTTTTGGCCATGTCGCCTTACAAACTAATGTTTTGTCTGCCTAAGAGTATTCATCTGACCGCTCATGTGTTGGGTCGCCTAAGTAGGTGTTTCGGCACCAAAAGCCGGCGTTTGTTCTGGGTCTAAACAGCTTGGTATTGTATCCCTGTTGTCCCTGTTGCCCAGCAGACGTTCCGGCTAGAGGTTTGCTAACACACGAAATATGGCTAAAGTGCATAAGCCAGAAAACTTAAGGGCGGACCGCAGATAATCTGCAACCCAAAGTTTTTATTGAAAAAAATGTCGGCTTAGGCCTTACAATTGTTCAGCTTGCATTAAAAGTACAGCTTAATTCAGTTATTGTTTATTCTACATGTGTTTATGTTGCCGCTTCATCAAGGACGTCACCTACAAGACGACTTATCTTCAGCCGCCTCCTGGGTTTTAAACAGATTGGCGTTGCGCCCTGTTACCCGGCGAGATGTTCTCATCAAGCCTTATGCCGACCGTTTTGACGGATAGCTCGGGGGCTGCGTCGAGTCTCATGCCGCCATAATTCATAAGCCGACATGAGCCTCGAGGGCTACAACCATTGGATCTACAATGACGCTAATTCTGCTGAGCATCGACCCGACTTTCGAGTACTTCGATTCGATGCTCGGCGGCTACAACCATCGGATTTTCTGAGTCTCATGCCGCCTTACTTCATAAGCCGACATGAGCCTCAGGGGCTACATCCACCTGGACGGAGATTTTTTCTTCATCCACTCTTTGGAATAAACTCGATTCTGAGACATGCAAATTGACTGTGTTCCCAATGGACAATAAAGCCGGCACCAGCGGGCACAGTTCAATTCTGAAAGCAGACCGGACGCGGTCTACTTCAGAAGCATGGCAAATCAACGAGTTCCACTGGACACAAACCGGCACGATATAAAATCGATCAGTCCGGAGTCCTGGTCAATCCGTCTTAAACGGCAATTAAGACGATGGCAGTTCGGCAGTACATGTCGGATTATTTTCTTCGGCAAAGTTTCAAGTTCTACATCCGCCTAACCAAACAAGACAAACAAAGGCGAAACTACTTCAAGCCTGTCGAAGAAGCCGGCCGCTGGAGAACTCAAAACTTTCCGGGGGCTAATGTCGGGGATATACCAAATAAGGGTATCATCGACATGTACATATTCCAGTATACCAGGGTGGCCCACTGGTGGTAATGCCGACAGGCTTACCGGGCGGCCCAATATGGTGAAGCACAAGGACAAAGCGAAGCCGGCTAAGAAGGACCCAAGACGAAGGCCCAGTAACCATCCGACTTGGTGCACAAGACGAAGACAACTAAGCCGTATTAGTCTAGGACTCCTATTTCCTTATGCCGGTAGACTTTCCTTGTAAGCCCTAGGACCGGCCACCTTTATAAGCCGGCCTATGGGAGCCTTAGGGCATAATCTCCACAGCCTCATACAACCAAGGCTATACACACAACATCATTGTAATCGGCTCATATTGCCTTATAGTGATTTATAGCAGCACGTAGGATCACGCCACTGTTGTGTGATCTGAAGCTGGGTAAACTGTGTGTAATCCCGTCACCGGAATCCCGCTACGTTCCTCCCCCACGTCTTCTCTCTACCGTCGGCGTGTATACCTAGCCGGATGACACCCCTATCCCGGCTAGAATCGACAATACAACGACACTCACCCAGCCAACAAGATGACAATTCTCGGAGTCATAAAAAATCGAGATATTCAGGACCAATCCTTCTAGAGGTTCGTCATTAAATGTTGATAACGAACAACTTACACTGCAAGTAAAATATCAGTGTGACTGTTTTAGGTGCGCAAATTGGTGGATAAATGCTTTGCTTGCTCAATAAACTATCATATTTCATATAGCTATCCCCTTAGTAGCGGTTTTGTACTGTTTTCTTAACAATTTGGATCAAGCTTTCGCCTTTGCAACTCCAGTGTTGAACTGTTCCAAATGCTTGTGCTTGCAGGACATATGGCATCATATACATTCTCTACTTCCTCTACGAAATGCTGCACGTGTTGCCTGTCACTACGGGAGAACTTATTTTTAGGGGTACTTCCTTTAAGGCATTTTTTAAAATTGCCTCTAAAAATAATCTTAAGGGGCATTTCACAACAAATGCCTCTAAAAATGCGATTTATAAGGACACTTCTTCTAAAGTGCCTCTAAAAATCCGATTTATAGGGGCACTTCTTCGAAAGTGTCTCTAAAAATCCGATTTATACGGGCACTTCCGAAGAAGTGCCTCTAAAAGTGCCTCTATAAATCTCATTTTTAAAGGAACTCATTTGAAAGTGCCTCTATGAATCGTAAGAAGTAACACACCGAAAATCTTTTAGTTGCCTCAGCACAAGATTCGGTCTTAAAAGTGCTCGCACCCGCGTACACGTCGGATGAGGCCGCCACGGGACTAGAGTGGGAGTGTGGGACATCAAGTGTTGTCGGTTCCGATGCGGTCAACGCCCCCAATTCCCCATTCTCCTCCCGCATCTCTCCTGCAATCCCCATTTCTCTTCTCGGTTTTCCTCTGTCGATCTCTCTCCTATGCATCGAGCGGCGCGGGGTCTGGTGGCTGGGTGGACGTGCTCGAGAACTACGCCGTCGGGAGGAACTCCGAATTATCGAGAAGGTCCCTTCATGGCGCTTGGCTACATGCCGTCTCTCCCCTTCTAACCTCTTCTTCTTTCCACTGTCAAATCCACACAAATCTCTCCCAAATCACCCCAAATCAGACCTTCCTCTTCCCGATCAAATCCACACCTAATCTCCCACATACTCTCACCAAAGTTCCTGTTGAAGAATGGAGGAGAAGCAATCGGAGGAGGAAAGCAGAGATATGGAGCAGAGTACAGGTCAAGAACTCCTTGGAATCCCATATCTAGCAATTAACATGCAGGCAATGACTATTGCGGATCCAAGGATAAGATCCGTCCGAGCCAATGAACTCCAGCAAGAAGAAGAAGTTGATTTCAACTTCTGCCTGTTGATGAAAATCGCCTGCACCGGAGGTATGTCCAGATATATTACAAAGCAGGCTCTACAGCAATCGATGGCAAAGGCTTGGAGGGGGGCCTATTATGGAATTTCTCGGGTATCAAATCAAGTTTTCTTAGCTCATTTTCGCTCACATGAGGACATGATGTGGGTATACAAGCGTCAGCCATGGACTACTGGTTCGGACAATTTAATTTTTGACTGGTTTCATCCGGGTGATGAAGTAAATTCCAGTGCAGACTACAGATTTGAGTTTATATTTGTCACTGTGAGAGCATATGGTATTCCTCGTGTTGCTAGGTCAATTCCTTTGTTGTATGACATTTTGAATCAGGTTGGAAAAGCATCAGAGTACCACATTCCACAGCAAAATATGTTGCATACAAACTAGGATTAT
This sequence comes from Puccinellia tenuiflora, assembly GCA_012064385.1. NCBI lineage: Eukaryota > Viridiplantae > Streptophyta > Magnoliopsida > Poales > Poaceae > Puccinellia > Puccinellia tenuiflora. The sequence goes on from QRDG01000410.1 coordinate 64,437, forward strand.
ATTTGGGGTGTGGCAAAGCTGAAAGTAAACCAACCGGTGTTGGACAAAATAAGAGTGGTGTATCCAGATAACAGCACAGGAGTAGCATATTTACACTACGAGAAGATCAAGCGTATCTGTTCATTCTGTGGGATTATGTTCCACAATGTGTAGAATTGTCCTACAAGAATCAGCATGATCATTGAGAGAACAAGGAAAGGCCTCCCAGTTCATGATTTTCCAACTCAGCGACTTGGGCAATGGGTGACAGAAGAAGATCGAGTTCCGATTGAAGCAATCAGGAGTGCCTCCATAACCAATGTTGGATTGCAGCCAAGACCCAATCCGATTCTTTCTAGGCTGCAGCAACTATTCTCACAGGATCCAAAAGGAAAGGGGAATCTATCAGAGCAACAACAGTTCAACCAGCATGCTAGTCACCAAGGGCAGAAAGGTCATTTTCCCAGTTTAGTGCGACAGGAGCAGGTCAAGCAGTCAACACCATTTACTTCAGCACCACCTCATTCAGGAACACTCTGGATAGGCCGTACAAATGTTACGGAGCAGCTGCATGCAAGCCACCTCAATCACCCGGTGCCAACCACGCACCTATCTGGGCAGAGTATTATCACGGAAAGAAGGACAATTCAAGATCCACCTGCTACCAGGTGCCGGTACAGAGCCATCTTGGACCCAAGATATTGCATCTCTGCCATATCAGTTAGCAGAGGAGGACTTGATTCTACAGAAACGGTTTGGGTCAGAAACGAACCAACAGAACAGACTCATTCCTCTCCACTCCATCTCCAAACGCCCAGCCCCTCTAGATGCCATCTTGGTGGAGCCGCTAGCGAAAAAATCGACCATCACGTCTCCCATTGTCAGTCGGGTAGTGGAGCATGGACCTCCGCAGCAGATCTCTCCCGCAGAGGAGAAGGGCATCCCTCTCTCCACCACTCCCCAATCTCCGACATAGGTCCTCCCCTCTCAAACCGATCTCGCCAACCTGGGAATCGCAGAAACACCCCTCCCTGCACCAGGTCCCCCCGCACATGGTAATCCACAAGCAGAAGATTCAAGAGGAGACGGAGCAAGAACAGGAGATAGAGGAGCAAGAGCAGGACCAGGTGAAGCAGATTCTGTAAATACAGCCTTGGGAAGAGTAAGCAGTGCAGCAAAAGCAGCCGATACAAGGAGCCGGCCTCGTCGTCGTCCTAGAAAGTGGGATATTCCACCGTAAGCCCAAGATCGAGGTAACGACCAACTTTCTGTGGAGTTTACTCACCAGCAACTTGCCTCTTCCGTTTGGCTCCGTCATGGAAGCACTAGACAGGTGGGGCCGATCCGCCATCCTCGCAGACATTGTGGTGCATCTGTGGGAGGCTTGGTGCAGCCTTACACTCGGTCTCCTTGCCGACACACTACAAGAACTGGCTATACAAGTCCGTCGGACTATGACCCATATCCACTTCGCACTCCTTCACCGGCTTGGTCACCGAGTATGCTAGATTCTCGCAAAGGAGTCTTCTCACCTCCCCAGATGGTTGGCAGCGACTACATGGGTCTGGATGTTGGTCATATGGCGGCTGGTCAAGGAAGCCAGAGACATGATGGAGATGAAGCTCAATCTTCAACAGCCTATCCAAGTGAGGGAGTACATCTACACCAGGACATGGGAGATAATGCAGGAAGCATGGAGCATGATCAGAGGGCAATGGCGCCAGCCCATGAGGCGCCACGGGCGCCATGAGGACACTAGGTTGGAACTGCCAAGGCATGGGCAAGAGCCTGGGCAGTAATAAAATGGTGCATCTTGCCCGCCTGATCGACTCTACAAAAGCACAGGTAATCTTTGTTTCCGAAATTAAATCTTCCAAAGTAAAACCTGCTAATCTTAATACTAGGTTTAATATGTGTGATTCTATTGTAGTACCCTCTCGGCGCTGCTCCGGAGGGCTTTGGTTGATGTGGAGCGATGACATCGACATCTCTGTGCATACCGTTAGTTTTTACCTTATTTTAGCTACTGCTAGTATTAGGTCTACTAATCATAAATTTGGTTTAGTTTGTATATATGGTGATCCTTATCATCGCCAGACTAATCTTATATGGGATCAGATTGCCTCTTTTGTGTATGATAATAGTAGCCTTCCTGTGTTATCTATAGGGGATATGAACGATCTTTTGTATGATATGGACAAAAGCTCTCCGGTTACTAATCACGCTCGTATGAATGCTTTTCAGTCTTTGGTAAAATCTTGTGGCTTATTTGATTTGGGTTATAGTGGTCCTGCCTATACTTGGACAAACAAGAGATTCTCTTACAAACCTATTTATGAAAGACTTGATCGTTGTCTTGTGAATGCTGATTGGTGTGCTCTCTTTCCTATATCTAATGTTTATAACTTGCCTCTTATGCACACCATAAGTGACCATGCTCCAATTCTTTTATCCACTGATGGCACAATTTCTAGAACAAAACATAGTTTTAAATTTGAAAACTGGTGGTTGAAAGAAGACGATTTTAATCAACATGCTAAAGGTATTTGGGCCAAAACTACCAGCAAACCGTTTAGTCAAAGAACTAATCATTTAGCGCAAGCTTTAAGAATTTGGTGCAGGAAAAAGAAACCTCTACAACAGGAGCTGAATGAGATAGAAGAACATATAAAAGAAATACAAGAAAGGCAGCTTCCTTATCAAGATCATGTTTTGGAGAGCTCGCTAGTCATAAGGTATGAACAAAACCTCACAAAACTCACAGACTCTTATATGCAGAGAGCAAAAAAGAATTGGATCAAGGATGGAGATCGGAATACAGCATATTTCCACAAGGCTATTCTCAAGAGGAGAAGAAGAAACATGATAGTTTCCATCAAGGATGAAAATGATGTTATCCAGCACATGCTGAAGCAAATAGCTAACACTTTTGTCAACTATTTTCGTCATATTTTCTCCTCTAATAATACACATGTTGGCAGGCCTTATCTTCACACACAAATCCCCCGGGACACCTCTAATTACACATACTCTATTCCAGATAAGCAGGAGCTTTGGAACACCTTGCAGGATATGAAGAAAAATGCCTCTCCTGGCCCAGATGGATTTAATGTCGAATTCTACCTAGCGACATGGAGCTGGATCGAAGATGATGTGACAAGCCTGGTAACCTCTTTCTTTATCTCAGGAGTGATGCCACAACATATTAATGAGACTCACATTGTTTTAATCCCCAAAAAACTAGTGCCTCTTATTCTGGCTGATTATAGACCTATAAGTCTTTGCAATGTTGTTTACAAACTTATAGCTAAAACCCTAGCAAATAGACTTAAACCTCATTTACCAGATTATATAAATCCAGCTCAGCAAGCTTTCATTGAAGGGCGTCGTATTAGCAATAACATTATCATTGCCCAGGAAATCACTCACTCCTTTAGCCTTTCCTCCTGGAATCATCAGGCTATTATGCTCAAAATAGATCTAGCAAAAGCCTTTGACCGTGTAGAATGGAACTTCATAGTGCAAGCTCTCGCTCGTAAAGGACTGCATGATCATTATATAAATTTAATCTATGCCTGTATTTCCTCGCCCACCTTTTCAGTAATCATTAATGGGCAACCGTTTGCGAGATTCCACAGCGACAGAGGTATTCGACAAGGCTGTCCCCTTTCACCATACCTTTTTGTCTTCACAATAAATGAACTGTCGCTAACCCTCCAAGAAGCAATGAATAGCAATGCCCTCAAAGGAGTAGTTTTAGGACCAGACTGCCCTCGCATTCATTCCCTCCTTTTTGCTGATGACTTACTTATTTGTGGAGAGGCTACAATCCAAGAGGCTGCTGCCATGAAACATATTCTTGACTCCTTTTGTTCAGTCTCTGGGCAAACGCCAAACTGGTGAAAATCAGGAATTATTTTTAGTAAACATGTCCAACCAATTGATGCTGACACTATAAAGACAATCTTTCCGGTACAAGATATGGACACTTCTTTCATTCACTTGGGACACCCACTTATCTTACCAGCAAAAAACAGGACCTCAGCTTACAATTTTGTCCTTGATAAATTCAAATCAAAACTTAGTACATACAAGGCTGACAAGCTTTCTCATGCTGCTCACTTGGAACTAATTAAATCAGTCTTCTCTATTCCTGTTTATTATATGTCTAACATTCTGTTCACCAAGAAGTTCATTGCAAAACTCACTTCCATTATTAGAAACTTTTGGTGGACTGGAATAAGAGACGAGACTAAATAAAAAGCCTTTGCTTGAGAGCTTGGAAAGATCTCTGCGCACCAAAAAAGGAAGGAGGATTGGGTATCAGAAACCTGCAAGCAGTTAACCAAAGTCTTATTCTTATGGCTGCTTGGCGCTTAGCTCAAAACCCAAATGACCATCTCCATCATGTTCTCGAGGCAAAATATTTCCATGCTACATCAATTTGGAGACCCAATTCCAATGTTCCTAAATCAGCCTTCTGGGTTTCAGTTCTTAAAATGCTTCCTATCCTAAAAACCCACACTTCCTATCAGCTAACTCAAGGAAATATTTCAATTTGGAATACACCGTGGTATCCTGAGTGGGCTTCTATTTATGACGATTTAATCATTCAAGAGCCAGGCTTCATTTACCCGACTTACGTAAAAGACCTATGGCTTCCCAATCAAAAAACTTGGAACATTACCCTAATTGACACTCTATTTGCCCCTTCGGCAGCCTCGTCCATTAAGCAAACCCCTATCATTTTCACGGATGAACAGGACTTGCTATGCTGGAATTTAACTCAAAATGGTAAGTGCAATACAAAATCTGCATATTACACTTGTCTACAGGTACTTCATGAGCAGAGGCAAGAAGACCGTCCGAGACCTCCTACTCCACAAACAACTCAATTACTTATGCATGTCTGGAAATCTAAGGAGATTATTCCAAGAATACAGACTTTTGCCTGGCAATTCCTCCGAAAAGCACTCCCAACAGGGGCTAGAGCAGGAAAGTATTCAAATCATATTGAGAAATTTTATTGCAGGTGTGGCATGCAAGAAGATGAGGTACATCTCTTTTTTACCTGTCCTTTTGTCAAGGCTGCTTGGTTTATGGCCCCTTGGTTCATACGAACTGAATTCATTGTTGCCAACTATGCCAATCTTACAGACATAATTCTAGCTCTGCTTTCAATGAATCATCCTCATGCTACTTTACCGAATATCCTAACCTTTATGTGCTGCATTTGGAAATCTAGAAATGACATGCTGTTTCAACGAAAAAAGGGTGAACCATATCAGATTTCTATTAATTCCCAAGCTCTCATAAAAAATCTTGAGATTTGCAATACTAATTCTCATATACAGGACGACATCCAAAACTAAAGACAGGTGCCCATTGAGAACACAATTCCATCATAGGGTGCCACTTTACAATCTGTCTCCTCTCTTCAGGGTGGAGTATTTTTTTCTGACGCATCTTGGAAAGAGTACAGGTGCACAGACTTGCTGCAAAGGAGAACAACAGGTCTGGGAGTCTATTTTTGCTACAATGCAGGTCACACCAACTGGCGTATCAGAATACAAGCTTTAACTCAGCAACAAAACTCACCATTTCAAGCGGAGGCCAAAGCTCTCCTACTAGCAGCACAACTTGCAAGCTTCCTTAACATTGACAGGCCAACATTCCTGACGGACGGACAACCAGGTACTTGCCAAGATAGCTGCTGCAAGATCAATTGATCACCCGGCCTCTCCTGCACTGGAAGGCTAGAGAATGCCTAGACCAATTCTTTAGAGTTACTTCTAGTGCGTCGCTACAGGTTTATCATATATCCAGTAATTTCAATGGAGAGGCTCACCACTGTGCAACACAGGCTCGTAGGATTAACCTACATCGGCCTATTTACAGATGTACTAACCCAGCTCATTTGCTACAATTTTGTCCTTTGCTTTCTACTTTGCAACATATAAACTTTCAGGATATTGTAATCATTGCTGTCTCGTGCAGTTGAGTTGGGAATGAAATTGGCGCCGTTGGCGCCCTTGCTTGTTCAGAAAAAAAAAAGAGAACTACGCCGTCGCGCTCCGCAACGTGGCCAGTGGCGGACCTACAGGGTATGCCGGGTATGCACTGGCATACCCTGCAGCTGAGCGGCGCTACTCCCTGTTACGTATTGCCTAGTAGATTGATTAACAAGTACTGCCTGGTAGAGTACTGCAGTGCTAGCAGAAGAAAAAAAAGGGCCTGTTGGATACAAAACTGCTCAGCTTGATTGCCTTGCAGTGCGTAAGTATTGGCTGGTACACAAGAGAGGCGTTTTGGCTCCCAGGAGCATATGCTCCTGATATGTTTTTGAAAATTAAAAAAAATATGAAAACACTTCTAAAAAATCTGAAACAAATTAGGCACAAACATATACAAGTGTTGAACATGCGTGAATAATTTCGCAAGGAAATAACAATTTACGTGGTCTGTGCAAAAAAGACAAAATCTGTCCTTTGAAAAATGTATTTTTAGATCTCATTTCAGCCAAAGAATTTGTCTTTTTTGTAAAAACCACAGAAATTGTCATTATCTTTGGTAATTTTGCATGAGTGTTCAAAACTTGCATATGTTTGTGCCCAATTTTTTTCAGATTTTTTGAAAGTATTTTCATATTTGTTTTATTTTGAAAACAATAACAGGAACATATGCACCCGGGTGCCAAAGTGAATTTCTGCTGGTACACCTGATCGATTGCCAATAACAAAATCCAAACCGCTCAGTTTATCCCATGTGTCATATCTAGCGCTTAAAGTTTCGTTAGATGGGTCATTCATACATCATGCCAATTGTTGTATTTTTTTTATTTCTCAGTTATGAAGAGAGGGGGAGACAAGTCAAAGAAGTAGTATTGTAATTAATTTTATGTATATTTGAAACTATTAGTACGGTAATTTATGTAACTTTCCAACTTAATCTTTCTATAACATTTCATTTCTTGCTTATACCTTACAATGTTAAATTTGTAATTATTTACTAAATTGGTTAATGGATTTTAGCTTTTTTTTTTAAAGGTTAATGGATGTTACCTAAATGGACAGTGCTGAGCGTCCCCCGGGGGATAAAACCTTCCGATCCCCCGGGTCCTCCTGACGACATGTGTCCCCATTTTTCTTCCAAAATCCCGCTTTTGCTACCGGTAGCAAATAATAACCCTGCTTTTGCTCCAGGTAGCAAAAAACGGTTCGTCCACAAAATAGAAAATGAAAAGACTGACTTCGTTGGAGACCTCACCGGAGACCTCTCCGGAGTTCTTACAGCAACAAAAAATGTGCTATTGCAGCAAAATCGACTTCGCCGGAGACATCAACGAAGACCTCGTCGGAGATATCATAGCAAAATCTTTATACTATTGTAGCAACACCACATAACTATAATATAAAAAAAATTGGTATATTGAAGCATCGTAGCAAAAAAAACGAGGTCCTCTGATTAGACTTATGATGCAAAAACGGCAGAACAAATTGTAGCAAAAAAATTATTGTAGCAAAACCGACCTCGACGAAGACCTCGTCGTTGACATCGTAGCAAAAAACTTATTATATTGTAGCAAAACCACATAACAATTGTAGCAAAAAAATCTTATATTGAAGCATCGTTGAAAAAAAAATCCGCCGCTGTGAGCATCCTTTGCTGCCCTAGGAGCACCGCCTCCCGCCGCTGGGAGCAACCCCTTGAGTTGCAGGTAGCACCCCTCCCGCTGCCGGGAGCATCACCTCGAGTTGCAGGTAGTAGCACCTCCGCCTCTGGGAGCATCACCTCTGCTCCATTGGGAGCATCCTCTCCCGCCACCGGGAGCATCACCTCGAGTCGTAGGCAGCACCACCTCCCGCCGCTGAGCATCCCCTCTCGTTGCAAGCAGCACCACCGCGTCACCGTAGCTCTGCCGGTAGCATACGCGACGCCGCTGCTGGTGGCGCCGCCGCCGACCACCAGTACGTCGAGGGGCTCCGCGGACTCGAGGGCCGCGGGGCTGCCGCGCAGACTCGAGGGCCGTGGGGCTGCCGCGCAGACTCGAGGGCCACGGGGGAGGAGTCTGAGGCGGATGCCGAGGATAGCCAGGTCGACGCGGCCGCGACGAGCATGGAGGAGGCGGCGAGGGCGGTGCCGGCGCCGCGGAGGCGCCGAGCGGCCATGGCGGGCGGCGTTCGGTCGCGGGGGAGAAAACGGAGGCGGATGCCGAGAACGGACAGGCCGACGCGGTGAGGTCGACGCCTCCATCTCCGGCGGCAGCAGGGTGCCTCCGTCGTGGCCTCCATCTCCGACGACAGGAGCGAAATCGGGGAACGGAGCAGCAGCAGCCAAACCGGGCGCGCTTGAGAGGAACTTGGAAGGGAGCAGCAGCGGAATCGGGCGTGGTCCAAAGGTTGACGATGGGGAAAAGTTGTGTGGTCAGAGAGAAAACGATGGGAAAAGGATAAGAGAGGAGAGAAGCGGTCGTGTGGGCCCAATAGAGACACGCGTCACATGGTGGAGGCGGAGGACGGGAGTCGCTCGATCCCCCGGGGGACTACTAGGCTTTTCCTACCTAAATAGCCGAAATATTTTGGGTGCGGCATACCCATTGATAAAATCCTAGGTCCGCCACTGGACGTGGCCGACGAGGGGCTGTCGGACCTCGGGCACGGCCTGGCCGTCTTCGCGGGGAGGTCCGGCGAGGAGGCGCTGATGTCCCAGCTGCGGAGGTAGGCCGCGTGGTGCGCCACGCTGCGCCTGTGAGACGGGTGGCTGACGCACGTGGGCACGCCGGAGGACGACGACGCCGAGCTCCTCTGCTCGCTCACGTGCCCGCGCCCGCCCCCGGCTCCTCCCCTACCCTAGTTCTCTCTTCTCCGGGCCCGTCGCGTGCCTGCTTCCAGCCTGGCTTCTCCGGCTTGGTCTGGACGACGCGGTCGCCGAAGCTCCCCGCGCGGATCCTGCTCCGGAGCGTCCCGGGCTCGCCGGTGGGCTCGTGGCGCGTCTCCTCCCGAAGGGCGATGCTCACGACGAGGTTGGAGTAGGTGGCGTAGTCGACGAGGTCCACCATCGATCGGCCGCAGGTCGCAGGTCGCAGTCGTGCGCAGGCAGAGCAGCGCAAGTCCAGCGTCCTCGCTGGCGACGAACTACTTCGCGCGTGACGCAAGGACTCTCCTTGCCCAGGCGGCCATGGGCTGCCTCCCGCAGCAGTGCGACCTCTTCTCCTCGCCACGACAAGAGGACACGCGGCTACCTCCTCGCTGAACCACGCAGGTAGAGTCGCACAACCTTCTCTCCATGGATTCCTGAATCTCGTTCCGATACCTCCTGCAACCATGGTCCCTCCCATCCACGACGAGCCTCACAGATCTCATAATTTTGATTGAACTACCACCTTTGGGTGGAACTAGTTGCTCACTAGGTGTTCGTGTTATTGCCTAGTGAGATTTGCAGTTCCCCACCTGTGCATAAATGCTAGAAACCTAGCTGCCATTCCCTCCTGTTCGTTGCATATCTGTCAAGTATCTTGCAAATCCCCTCACCACCTTAATAATAAGGTATTCTCACGTGCAACTTTGTGATAATTTATGTGATACTCTGTATATGTCCATGCATTGTTTCTTGTACTGACCCATCTATGCCTAAGAATCATGCTCGAAGGCATTGAGTTCATCGATGGAAGCATCCCATATGCGTTCAGAAAATTCATTCTCTAGTTGGACAGCATCTATTTGTGATAATGCCTGTGCTATGCATTGTTTTGTTCATGTGCTTCTGTTCCTTTAATGATTGATTCGAAAATTGCAGGCAATGTATAATTTCCTATTACTTGTTAGTGTAATTTGGATTGGCAGTTGCAACTCACTAGCATGGATAGCAATGTTAGGAAAGTGCGGATATAAATAGATGGTATGTGTAGTTATTGAAATGCTGTCAATCAATTTGTTTAAATATCCATCAATATTATTTCCTCCCCTTGCAGTTCAAGTTACTTGGGGTTTTGCAGTGGTGTTCTTAGGCCTTCTCAAGTCATCAGTCATTCGGCCATATCTTGAGTTCATCAAGATAAAAAGAATTCAGTCCATTGCTGGTTTGGTTGGGGTTGTAATGTGTAAGGTGAACTCACTTCCACTCTGTCTTTGCTGATTATATATTCTCTTGCATATGAGGAGTGGTAGAATTATATCGGATCACTTGCCATATATATAGAGTTCTATAATTTCTTATGCACTGTGTGCTTACTTTCCAGCTTGGTTTTCTCATTTTGGCAAATCATTAGATGAAGTAGTTAGCTGCTATATTTTGATTGTATATTAATCAACCAAGGTGAAAAAAATCCTATACGACCCAGACTGGTACGACCCCGCCGTGGACCATATCCAGTGATTATACACGTGGCAAACCTCATCTTTTTCATTAATCAAATATGCTGTCGAACCTGCTTTGAGATTGTTTTTTTGGACGTGAACGGTGATGGATAGGGTCCATGAGCTGGGTCGTATAGGATTTTTTTCCTTCATCCATTGTCTTATTCTTTTCTTACTAAATACAGACATACAGTACTAGAAACTATAGTTCTAATACATACGTAGTTCCTGGTAAGCCAATTGGTAAGATGGTAATTATATAGATCCATGTGTGTTTACTTTACCTGCTCTCGCTGAAAATAGTCAGATGTGAAACCTTTGCACTTGCAGCTGTGTAACAACTGATTGCTACTTTTTGTTTTGAGAAAATAAACTGAGCTACTGATTTGTACTTACTTCTATTGATGCACATGGCTAACTGTCTATCACCATGTAATATAGTAATATGGTTTTATTCATTAATCCATTTGTTTCATTTCATTGCTCAAAAGCTCAACATCCTTGAACACTCGTGCACACAGGTTCGCCGGCTCGGCGTCTATGGCGATGCAGTCCACTACACGTGGGACTCAGAGCTGATATACGACGAGTACGGCATCGTAGCCACTCCGCGAAGGCTGACCTCAAGCCCTTTGGTAAGCACCACTGCTCGACTACTCCTCCTCCTCTACGCCTACCATCTACTCGTTCGATTGCGCCGCCAACCAAAGATACGAGCTTGCTACACCGGGCCTATCGAATCTCATCCTCAGACCGGCTCATCGCCTTCTGTGGTATGCTCTGCTCTCAGAAGGCCCTTTCTGATGTGCTTGCTATGGTCTCCGAAAATTGAGCACATATCACTATTGGACTTGAGAATTTATGTACATGTATGTCTGCATGATACAGTCAAAACCCTCATTTAGGCATTTGGTTTTACTTTATTGTAGAAACATTAGAGCTGGGTTTAGATGTGTCTTTGTCGCTACCAGGTTTTTAGCCATTTGTAACCGGGAAACATACATCCTATCTATATTTGGTTGCCTGATATATTTAGAGGAAATAGACTCACTAATATGACACAAGTGTATGGACATACGGGTATCAACTTGGTCCCTTGTGGAAAAGTAGTGTACGCTGCCAAGGCCATATATCATGTATACACAGTCATATTTAAACCTTTCATCATCCTCAAACATTGTTATTATTTTTCTGCACAGCAAAAAAGAGCATGCTAAGGTATGCCGCCAAGGACATCAGATTCGCCTAGGACTTATCTTGCAGGGATGTACTGTTATTGAGCAAAGCATCGGTGCTCGAAAAGTTAGAGGATGGTAAATCATTATTGCAAGTGCTTTAAAACTACTGCCATTGCGTATTTTCAAGCAATGATGTGATAGAAAGAGGAAATCAAGTGTTTCCTTTTTAATTGTCTTGAATTCCATTGTATCATTTATGTTTTGCACAAAACGAATGTGTGTAGTGCTCTTTATGTGAAGACATGGATGAAACTATATTGATGATTATTGTTGTTTATCCAATTTTGTTTAAAGTGCCTTTTATTGGTTTTGGGGGGGCTTTCTTAACCGTGTTGTATTTCCCTAAAAATGGTTGGAGGCATATTCCAAAGAGACACTTCCAAAAAAAAAATAGCCCCTAAAAATGGCTAGAGGCAAATTCCAAATTGCATCTAATCATTTATAGGGGCATTTGCAAGAAAGTGCCCCTAAAAATTGTTAGAGGTATTTCACAAAGTGCCTCTATAAATAACATTTTTAGGGGCACTTCGAAGTGCCTTTATAAATACCATTTTTAGAGGCACTTTTTTCGAAGTGCCCCTAATATTTTTAGGGACACGGTTAAATACAACACATTTTTAAGTGCCTTAAAAAATATTTAGAGGCACTTTGAAGATTTTCAGGGGCAATTTGAAGTGCCCCTAATTAACTGTTCTCCCGTAGTCTGTGTGTATCATCTATTTCGATGTTCTTGGAGAAGTTTTCCCAATCTCACCATAACTAGGGAAACACTAGGTTTGAAAGATGAGATGGCATCACCTAAAGTATCGATTGTTCTTGTAAAACAGACCAACCACATTCTGGAAAACCACTCCGGCGGCGGCGTGAAGGCACTCAACCTTCAGATAAATGGTTTTCCTATTTTCAACACATCCTCTGATCTCGACCGATGGCTTCATAAGGCTGTCAAACCAGGGATTGAAAAGCTTGGCCTAGGGGTGGTGCCGCTCTCACGTCATGCAGATGTTTATGAATTTCCTTGCCCACTTTTACTTAATGGGAGTGGCGAGGCAATTAGGCGTCTTTATCTCAGGAATTGTGCCTTCCGTCCCAGGCCTGGACTTCGCTGCTTAAGGCTAGTCATAGTGGAGAGTAACATAAAGTAGTAACATGCACATGTTACTAGTTTATGTTACTACCTTTATAGTGGATAGTACCATAACTGTGTTGTCATGCACGATTTCATTAATTAGGTTGTAGACTCACATTGCATTGGAATATGTGATGTTATGGTAACTAGCTATGTTAATCCAACCTCCTCTCTCCTTATTAATTACTTGTCACATCATTTTTTTTGCCTACGTGGCATTGAAGTTACTAGCTATGTTACTCCCACTATGGGTAGTCTAACAAGCCTGATCAGTCTGGATTTTAGTGGTGTGCATATTACCGGGGATGAGTTAAGGTGCATTCTTTTCAGTTCAGTTGGTTTGGTGAAATTGAGACTCGATTATTGGAATGAGATAACTTTCCTGGAGATACCTATCATGCTGCAACGTCTTAGCCACCTGGATGTCAGTCAATGCAAAAATCTGAAAGTTATAGAGAGCGAAGCCCCTAATCTTTACAGTTTTAGTTGTACTGGTGCCCTGGTCCGACTATCACTTGGTGATTCATTGCAAAACTTTAGATCCTTTGTTTCATCTTGGGGCGTGTTTCATTATGCGTGCAAAAATATTCCGCACATTGTGCCAAATCTTGAAGCTCTTGACATAACTTCATATGTGGTATGCTCCTAAACTTTAGATTATTAGATACCAGTATTACGCAACAAAAAGTAGCAAGGTCCTTGGATAATTTGCCTAAAGCATTTTTTCTGTGCAGAGGGATACACTGGTGGTACCTGTACCTGGCAAATTCCTCCACCTAAGGCAACTGTGTTTTGAGTTTATTTCCCCAGACTATGATTATTTCTCTCTGGTTCCTTTTCTTGACGCTTGTCCTTCCTTGGAGACTTTCAAATTGTTTGTAAGTCATCTTCCTCTTGCCGATGAGAGTAGTTGCGGAGAATGCATTAGTTCAAGTATATGTCCTGTTATTTTTGACATCGGTATCTTTTCAATGCAGGTAGCGCCGGTTCCCATGCAGAAAGAATCTGTTCTACGAGATTCTTCTGATGATCTAAGGCAAATGCCAGGGTACTTGCATAGGAACATCAACGATGTGCAGATCTTTGGCTTCTGTTCTGCAAGGAGCATAGTTGAGCTGACATGCCATCTTCTTGAGAACGCAAAGTCACTTAAGTGCCTTACACTGAACACCTCTTACAGCGGTGATATTTTTAGTTCCTCTGGCAAAAGCGGTAAATGCCCCTGGATGAGTAGGGATATTATTATGGAAGCCTATAAAACACTCTTGGACATAGAAAAATACATTGTGGGGAAAGTTCGAGGGCGGCGATATGGACCCCGGGCTCCAGGGAGCCCGGTATTGCAAAAAAATTTGAATTCGCAAATTTTTGGTTCAAAAAATTCTGAAAAAAAATATGCACGTAGATAATACTATGATCTACCACTGTGAAAAATTTCAACCACAAACTCGAAATATTTTGATCTGTGCAAAAAAGAGAAATCTGCAGATCTGAAAGGTGAAAGTGTGCAATCTGAAAATTTTGAAAATCTTGTCAGATTTCTCTTTTTTGCACAGATCGCAATATTTCGAGTTTGTGGATGAAAACATTCACACTGGTAGATCATAGTATTATCTACGTGCATATTTTTTTCAGAATTTTTTAAACCAAAAATTTGCGAATTCAATTTTTTTTTGGAATACCGGGCTTCCTGGAGCCCGGGCTTCCTGGAGCCCGGGCTCCAAATGGACTTTCCGGAAAGTTCCCTCTTCTGTCGGACTGAAATTTGTGGGGCCGTGCAGCCGGTGCAATCCCCTTTGAATTTAGTGCCAGTTTGTGGCCGGGCTTCAGCTTGTGGAGCCCCGGGCAAAGTGTTATTTTTTTCTTTTGAAAAGAAAGTTGAAATCCCATCTTCTACATTAAATTAATGCAGCACAGTTTTTTATTAGTATAAAAATCAACAAAGCCTTACTACAAATAAATTTATTGATACGGGGTAACTAGCCGCAGATTGTTTAGCCGATCTTTTCACGGTACAACTAGTATATTTTTTTTGACACAAAAACAGTAGGGAAGGCCCCTACTGTGCCATTTTTCATTATAAATTAGAAAATAACATATTTACAATGGGAAAGTTCATAAAAGGAAAATTACAATGAATCAATCCATTGCTGCATGCCTTCCTTGAGGCTTGGCTTAGCTCTATGCATAACAAGAGCAAAGGATTCTTTGAAAAATCTAAAACACTCTAAGATATCTAACTCTTGGTTATCAAAGATGATTTTATTCCTGTGATTCCATATGCTCCAGCACCCAGTTATAAGCACCTCTTTGTAGCAGTTGGCACTAAATCTTCTGCTTCCATCAATCAGTAGGTTTATGATGTTGAGATCATTATTCCATTCCATGTTGAGCTTCCACCAGAATCCCTGGGTGAAGTCACATGAGAAGAACAGATGTTCTATTGTTTCATTTGGGCAATCCTGACATAATGCACATTCTTTCGAATCAATGTAAAAGTTCTTCCTTGTTAGCAGATCTCTTGTGTTTAGCCTGTCTAGCAGGAGTAGCCAGAAAAAGAATCTTTGTTTTGGAAGTACTCTAGATTCCCAAATCCAACTGAAAGGTGCAGGAGCCTTTATTGCAGGGGATAGTTTTGAGTATACCTTTTTACATGAGTATCCCCCTTTCCAGTCAAATTCCCATTGGTCCTCATCTTCATTATTAGACTCAATATATAATTCAATAGCTTCTGAGTGTTCCTCACATTCTTGTGCAGCAATCAATGATAGAGGTAGATGGAAATGATCATAAATATTTTCATGGAAGTCAGTAATGAATCTCTTTAGACTAATGTCTTTATTCTTTGAGAAGGAAAAAAGATGAGGGAATTCCTCCATCAAATTAGTGTCCATCCAATTATCCATCTAGAACCTTATTGTCTTGCCAGATCCCACTGTGATATTTACATTATTTACAAAGCTATCCCATAAGGACAAGCAGTCCTTCCACCAAAATGATCCACATTGGCCTTTAACTTGAGGCAGCTTATCATCATTATAATGTGCCTGCCAGATTAGTTGCACCCAAGGAATATCACACTGATTCATGAACTTGTACAGATTCTTCATCATGAGAGCAGTATTTTGAATTCTTAGGTTCTTTACTCCCAAACCTCCAGCTTCTTTAGGCAAGCACACTTTCTTCCACTTAACCAGACATTTCCCTTTCTTATCAATTTCCTTACCTTTCCATAGAAAGTTTCTGGCAGAATTTTCAACATGGTCCAAAAATCCAAGGGGTAGTTTCATAGCACACATTGCATAATTTGGCATGGCAGAGATGACAGCTTTAACAAATACCAGTCTTCCATCATAAGATAGAGTTGTGGCAATACCAGATAGCCTTCTATCAATTTTCTCCAGAATTCCAATCAAGTGCTCCATTCTTGGTTTGGTAGTACCCATTGGGAGACCCAAGTAAGGGAATGGGAGTGACTCAGTAATACAGCCAAATACTTGAGCCAATTCATTGCATCTTGAAGCTGAAATATTAATGGGCACCATGGAGGATTTGTTGTAATTTACCCGCAATCCAGTGGATAGGGAGAATTTTTGCAGAAGTGCTTTTAGGTTTGTTATCTGTGCTTGATCAGCTGGCATTATAAGCAAGGTATCATCTGCATATTGAATTATGGGATACTCTAGTCCATAAGCATTATCCATTGGGAGTCCAATATCACCATCTTGCCATGCTTTATTGATAACATACTGTAATAATTCCCCCACCAATACATAGAGAATTGGTGAAAGAGGATCTCCTTGCCTCACTCCCCTTCTGCATTTGATAGATTTTCCAGGAACTCCATTTAGCAAAACTGAGGTGGATGCACTATATAAAATGCTTTTGATCCATGAAATGAATTTCTCCCCAAACTCCATGTGCTTCATCATGGCTAAAATTGCTGAATATTCAACTTTGTCAAAAGCTTTCTCAAAGTCCAGTTTAATAATTACAATCTCCTTTTTTGACTTATGGCAGAGATGTATATATTCAAATGCCCATGCAAGACAGTCATGAATAGACCTTTTCTTTATAAAACCATATTGATTTTTATGAATCAGTGGAATAATAATCTTCTGTAGTCTGTTTGCCAGCAGCTTGGTGATAAATTTTAGAGCCAGACTAACAAGAGAAATAGGTCTAAAATCATTAGCATATTCAGGGCTTTGTTTTTTGGGGATGAGAGTTATGAAGGCAGTGTTGATACTTTCCAGATTCATGTTTCCTTCATAGAAGCTGGCACATAATTTATAAAATAGATCCTTAACAGTTCCCCAACATTTCTTAAGGAAAGTGCCATTAAATCCATCAGGACCTGGGGATTTATCAGGAGGCATTTCCTTTACAATGTTATCCATCTCCTCATTTGTGAACGGCGCCTCAAGACTGCCAAAGTCCACTGCAGCGTTAGGGGGCACTAATTCCTCCAGATCAAATAGCATAGTAGGGTTATCTGATTTACCAATTCTATCTTTGAAAGCATCCCAAAGAATAGCAGCTTTCCCATTATGCTCAGTAACTACTCTATCATCTGATTCTTTCAATGAAGCAATAAAATTCCCTCTGTAATTCTGAGTAGCCACAGTATGGAAAAATTTAGAGTTTTCTCCACCTAGTTGAGCCCACTTAATTTTTGCCCTGTTTTTCCAATAAATTCTTTTAGCTTCCAATAGCTTTAATTGGTGACTCCTCAATGCTTCTCTGAAAAAAAATTCTTGCAATGATAAGTTCCTCTGCTTTTCCAATCCATCAATAAGGGCCAGGACATAACTATAGGAATCAATCACCTTATGCAGCTTTGAGAGATTTCTACTCCATTTTTTCAATCCAGCTCTGACTGATTTTAATCTTGCAGTTAGTTCTTTAGCTGGGTTGTTGTTTATGCCAGGGAGAAGCCAACTGTTGCCAACTACTTCCATAGATCCATCAAACTCTAGCCAATATTCCTCAAATCTAAAAATGTTAGCTTTAGGGATTGAGGTGCCAATTTGAATCTGGATTGGAATGTGGTCTGAAGTGAGCTTGGCCAGAGGGATAGCCATAGTATTTGGGAATTGAGTGGTCCAATTAGTTGATGTGAAAATCCAATCCAACTTTTCCAGAAGAGGATTGTCTTGCATATTGCTCCATGTATACGCTCTGCCTTTTAAAGGGATTTCCTCAAGATCCAAATTCTGAATAATACTATTAAACAGTAACATATTATTAGCATCTCCTCCAGCCCTATTCCTATTCTCAGGGCTTCTTATGAGATTGAAATCTCCCAATATCATCCATAATTCCATCTGGGAGGTATCCAAATTATTAAGCCAGCTGGTAAACAAGGCTCTCTCCTCTGTAATTGTGGGACCATAAATATTAGTGAGATACCAAGTTTCATTACTAAGCTTGCATCTTAACCTCACTGTCAGTTGGAATTTTCCGTGATTAACCTCAGATCCTTCAAAAAGTGCTCCATTCCAAATAATTAATAATCCACCAGAATTACCATTGGAAGGTACATATGCAAATTTATTGAATTTTCTGGGGCAGAAATTATGAATATATGAGTGGTCAAAATCCTCTCTTTTAGTTTCCTGGAAACAGATAATATTACAGTTTGATTCCTCAATTTTCAGTCTAATAGCATCCCATCTGATTTGGGAATTAATCCCTCTTAAGTTCCAATTAAGAATAATCCATTGTCTATTCATTAAGAACAGATACAGAATTCATTGGACCAGGTGAGACTAGCAAACCTGGAGGTGATATAAGGGATAATTTTCTGCCAATACAGACGAATGAACCATGAAAGCCATAATATCCATCACACATAAATATGGAGCAGATCCACATAGATAATCCAGAAAATAAAATATAGGAGTTATTACAACCAATATATTTAATCTGTCCAAAATATAGTTTTAGATTAATTCCCCATATTAACCAACTGAACACAAGGGTTTGGTAATTATTTGCCACAAAATAAAGCATGCAAGACCAGAAGCACTCCACTTCTAGTATCATTCTTGCACTGCCCAACTGATCTTCATTCAATGCTGTCATAAGAACTGTCATAGTTTAAAGTTTCCTCAGACACATCATTAGGATGCATCTGGCATGGCCCAGTTCCAATGGCTTGCAGAGTTGGGATGGAAAGGTGAGGTGGAGAACCAGCCTTCTCATCAATGACTTGTGCTTCAAACATGGGGCCAAGGTTGGCTGCAACTGTCTTCTTCTTATTCTTTCCCAATTTCGGTTCAGCTGAGACATCAGATGAAATTATTGGTGCTTTCCCTTTGAAACCAGCATTGAGCATACCTAGCCTATCACTTCTTCTCACTTCTGCCACAGTGGTTGGAACCTTGCTCTTCTTGGCTCTGGTAGACACTTGTCCTGCATCCTGGATCTCAGTAATCTTGACAGTGGATGGAGCAACAAAATCTTTGTCAGCAACAGTATTTATCTGCACATAGCATTTCCTTTTCAGTCCAGAGGCACTGTCCACATTAATGACCCTGTATTCAGTATTAGTAACAGTGCACTCATTAAGAGCTGGAAGAACAGAGTTGACAGAGCTTGTAATATTGTTAACCAGTTCCTTAAATAAATCCATATGATTATCAGGTAAAGTACTAGGGTCAGCCTGATCACCCTCCACCTGACTGTCCATTGCATTAACAGCTGCAGAAACTGGGGAAATATGCAGATCATAGCTATCTTCCTCCACATTATTGTTCTGCCCATGCACCACATGTGCAACATCAGTATCATCCTCAGCAACATTCTCTGCAACATTATTCACTATATGTGCAGCATCAGGTTGGGCATTGGGTTCCTCTTGTGCAACATCTGGCAGAACAGGGCTCTGAGGTGGAGTGACCATAACTGGCTCACCAGGGTTTACAGGGGCAACAGGTACAAGATTAGCTGGTGCAGCAGGAGCTCCTTCATTCTCAGCATGCCACATAGCAAAATCATCAATCACCATTGGAACAGGGTGAGGGTTTTGTCCATCAGGGGGTAGAGGGTCCTCATCACCAGCTTGAACACCCAGCATCACAGAGGATAGGATGTAGGTAGGGCAAGACCAACTATCTCCATGCCCAACATCAGTTGCATTATGGAGGAGAACAATGCTAAGAGGGATACAGTCAATATCATAGGCTATGATTTTAACCAAAATTCTAGCTCTGAAATCATTCTCTCTGTTCCAAACTAAAAGCCTGCCATAAGGAGCCATAGTGGTGATGACAGTGTCCAGATTCCAGCACTCTTGAGGATAGTTAACTAGCATAAGCCAAACATCATGAGTGAAAGTTGCAGCCCTATGATTTATGCCTCTGTGCTGGGGTACAATTCTCATCACAGTGTCACCTATGAAATAGGGGCTGTTGGCAACAGCATGGTCCCTATCAACAACACAGACAAATCTGACCAGAGCGGTCCCCATTCCAGACCTAGATATCTGCCTAACTTGGTAACCTCTCTGATGCAACTGATTCGAGATAAGTGCTGCAGTACCTTGGAAAGCATCAGGTGCAGGTTCAGGGGAGATGGTGACGATGGACCAGTCATCGCAGTTGACAGGCATATTGCCGCCGCCGATGATACAAGTAGTATTGGCGGTAGAAATACTCCTGTCTCACGTCAGCCAGCAGCAACAATAATACAAGCAACAACTCCTCTTGATCACAAGCTAGTAGAAGTAGCAAACTGGCTTGCGTAGGATCACAAGCCTCAGCACCAGCTAGCAGATTAGTTTACGTAAGATGAAACCAATCTAAAACAACACGCACACCCGGCCGACCGGAAGTACATGGACGATCTCAAAGATCAGCAGCAGATTAGAGCCGATATCTCCAACCTTCTCGCCAGATTCACACACCAGATCGGTAATCAACTAGTACACGCAGAATTGGCCGCCAGGAGCCATGGCGATTTTCTGTATATTTCTCAACTCGAAAATAACTTGTCTAACCCTAATTACATAACCATCTGGAATATAAAGACCCAAGGGCCGACGTACATGTATTCTAGTCGGACACGTAGAATAGAAAGGCACAGGCGCCTGAAAGAAAGCCAACATGGCCCTTGACTCTTATCTAAATATGCTACTAAGGAAAGGAGACTAATTAGAATTTGGGTACGTCCATATTCAAAGGATGGTCCATGGACGTTCAACTTCTCAAGCAGCTAGCTCCAGTACATGCTAAAAACGAATTGGGATTTTAATTGAACCAATGATCAGGTACGGTACTCACTTGGGGTTCTGAACCGTGGTTCCACCTTGTCTGTTGGAGTGATCTTGACAGTAAATTTTCCCATACCTAGACGCCTAGCCGGTACCACATATTTTGGTGTCTCTTTGAATGAATTCTTCTGTCTATTAACATGAACAACAGGTGGTGCCGCATCATCCTCCCTCCCTTGAAGGGAAACCGTCCTCGGTTTCGACCTACTCCTTGCAGACTTTGTCTTGAACACCTCGACAGTACACTTGATATCCTTTGCTGATTTGGGAAGAAAAGCGTAGAACTCACCCTTGTGCATAAATGTGTACCTGTTCGTGCGTCCATGGTGAAGTGCATTGACATCATGTTGCCACGGACGTCCCAATAAAAGATGACAAGCATGTAATGGTAGAACGTCGCACTCCACTTTATCAACATATCCATCCACAGAAAAAGGAACTTTTACTCGATGGGTGACCTTCAACTTGCCCACGACGTTGATCCACTGCATATAGTACGGCTTCAGGTGCTCCCATGTAGGCAAAGAAAGGGAATCCACCACATCCTTACTAATCATATTGCTTGCACTGCCACCATCAACAATCAGTTTGCACACTTCCCCCTTGATAGTACATGCAGTTTGAAAAATACTACGCCGTTGTCCAGATTCAACAATAACCTTGTCATCACGCTGGACCTTATGGGCTAGCAAACTCGGCACATTAAGCTCAGGATAACAGTCCAAGACATTACCATTATATTTTTCTGTATCATCCTCTAGGTGAGGCATCTCATCTTCGGATTCTGAAATATATGCATCGTCAACAAGCAAAATCTTCTTCCGATTTGGACACTCGTGCATCATGTGCCCTCGTCCCCCACACTTATGACATATAACATTGCTATGATGAGATGAGCTTGATGCAGCTTGAGAAACCTCCTTAGGTGCAGCAGCTATCTTGCTTTGTTCAACGCTCGTCGACTTGTAAGAAACAGCCGGTTTAGCACTATATCCACCATCCACATGAGAAGAAATACGCCGTGTACTACTGTAGGTTGAATGACTACCTGCAGTTTGCTTCTCATGAACCCAACGTTCAGCACGCTCAGCTTGGTGAATCAACTCATGAATATCGTTGTATTGCATCAAATCAACACGATCACGAATATCTTCATTCAACCCCTCAAACAGTCGTACCATGGTTGCCTCCGCAGACTCACGTACCGCTGTCCGTATCATTAATGTTTGCATCTCCTTGTAGTACTCATCAACAGTTTTAGTGCCTTGCACAAGACGACGCAGTTTACTGTGAAGTTGACGAGTGTAACTAGCAGGCACAAATCAGTCCCTCATAACACGCTTCATGTCAGCCCATGTTCCAGCGCGCTCTCCAATGCGGTTCAGATTATCCCACCAAACAAGAGCATATTCTGTAAATTCTGAGGATGCAATACGAACCTTCTTTTCTTCCGAATAATTGTGGTTGTCAAAAATCTGATTAACACGCATCTCCCACTCTAAATATTTCTCCGGATCAGAACGTCCCGAGAACTCCAGTACGATGATCTTTATGCGTCCGATACCATCATCCTCCCGAGCAGCTTCAC
>QRDG01000410.1:91648-149300 GCA_012064385.1 Puccinellia tenuiflora
AAATTCAGGTAATCAAAAATATGATTTATGAATCGATTGAGAAAATAAAGGACTCATAACAACAAGAAGGGCAATTGCACAACTGCGTCAGCATAACTATGAAAAGCATTGACCTACATATCAGAGGATAACATTTAAGCGGCAGCAGCAATATCGTCGATTTTTGTAAATCATGAATTCATGTGCAGATTAACCCAATAGAAGGGCACGCCTACTTTGCACAGGGTCACGGGGTCACCAATCACCACAATTCAATACATCTAAATTTACTTCATATCTTCAGCAGTGGTTCACGTTTTCACATGAATCAGTACTCTCAACACCAACCCCCTTGCGCGCTTCTACAAATCAAGTTCCCAGGGCTTGAAACTTCTCACCTTTTCTTGCAGAGGAGGGCAGAGAAAACGCTGGCGAAGGTCTCAGGCTTCATGTCCCTCTCCTCCCGCAGCTAGAACGATTTCTGCTTTGTGCTTAAACACCAGCCGCTGGTACCTAGTACGCACCTTTGGTGATTATCGACAATAAAGAGTCCACCTATATAAAAGAAGGAATTCCAGGAAATGTATGTCATTGTGTCAAAGCCAAATGTACTGTACCTGCACCCAGAAGAACAGCCGACGCCAACCGACCAGAAGCACACCAATAACCTGATGCAAAACCAGAAACTACCGTGCAGTCAAAGAAAAACAGAGAACCAAGCACTGAACGCCAAAATGGCATTCCATGATTCTTTGCAAAAATGTGTATACTACTAAATTTAAAGGCAATGTTTTATTTTTGGCAATTTTTATAGATCCTCAGCACAATGACCAATATAATCATCAATAAAGTGGCCTCTCTATGGTCTATAGCAATATAGTTCCAACAAGCACCCGCAATCGAGTAGAACAATACATGCAGTTGAGCTTAAGATGACAAGAAACTAGTACTCGCAAACCGCACAGCAAGAATTTGGCGTCCACCAATTCAGTGAACATGCACACTACTAGGCAATTCAGGGTCGGTGTCTTGACTCTTAACTAGCTAGTCCAATGATGTGATCAATATATGAGGAAACACAACTAGCGAACGGTGTCTTCTATTACTACTAATTCACTGGAGCAACTGGATGCTCCCATGGATCTGCGCAACTACCTGCCAACTCCAGCTTTATCCCCCTACAGAAAAAAAAAAGAACTCGGTGACCCTCAACTCTCTCCAGCAGGCAAATTCCGTCGGAAATCACACGCCGCCAGGCTCCAGCAACCAGAAATCATTTCGTTTCACTCGGCGCCAACACACCCTGAGGCTGGGCCACCGGTGGGAAGGATGATGCGATTCTCGGGCAAACGAGCCCAGCAGCTTCGCATCCACAGAGTAAAACACATTCACAAAACTATCGAAGAACCAAAACATCTAGAAAGAAATAGCACACCAAAAAAAACGACAATAGCAGCCACCAGCGCCCACCAAACCACACCCGCAAAATAATAAGTCAACAGATCAAAATCAGAACAAGAAGAAAAAACTAAACACCCAAAACCCAAATGTACTGTACCTGCACCCACAAGAACAGCCGATGCCAACAGAATAGAAGCACACACCAATAATCTGCAAAAGCCAAAGCAATAACCAGATGCAAAAGCTAAGCCACATCTGGCCTCAGATCTTATGCTTAATTCATGCACATCATTTGCACCAGAAGAAAGCATGCAAGAAAACAGAAGGCCAAAGATTAATTCATACAGAATTTGCGCCAAATAGACCACACAAAGATGATTCACCTCAGAATAGTTTTTTCCAATCATTTGCACCACAAAAGTCAAAACTGCAAATCGAAAGAGAGAAGAAATTATGATGATCTGTATTGTGGTTTTTACACTTTCAGCAAGCAAGAGCATCAGTTGGCAAAAAATAACAAAAAAAAAAGAAGGCAAATTTGGTGCATCAGTGCATATTGCTGCAGTTCCGAACAAAGGTCGAATTTGCAACAGCTTCGCAAAATATATCATCACTGGCCAGAAGAGTCCTAAACTAGCTCAACTAGAAGAAAAAACAAGTTAACAAAAAATAACAAAAGCAGTAGAAACACCTCAGTATATAGTAGCAGAAAAGAAATTCGGCTCTCCTAAACGTATTGTAAAGGTATGTTTACCTGTGTTTCTTAACCATTTTTCATTATTGCACCTCTGGTGATTATCGACAATATGGAGTCCACCTATATAAAGGAAGGAATTCCGGTACTGTGTTTGCATTCTAATATGGAGATATAAACAGTAAAAGTGGCATGCCATGATTCTTTGCAAAAATGTGCATACTATTCAATTCAAAGGCTATTTTTTTATTTTTGGCAAGTTTAGTGTTTGTTATACGAAGTTTTATACTTTACTACTATAAACTATCTAAGAGAGGGGGAGGGGGAGGGGGAGGAGGAGATATCACCGGCCTGTCGACGACCTCCAAAGCCGAACCACTTCATACTCACCTCCTTCATGGTGGTGTCGATACGCTCACAGAATCTCTTGGCCCAGCCATCTGGCTCAATGGGATCTACTCCCAAACCGGGGGCCCTGTCACCGGACTCGAGGTTCACGGGGTCTTTCCAATCGGCAACGTAGGCAGAAACGCGCCTTTTGAACTTTGATTTGAACTCTGACCAGGCCTGGAATTTGTAGTGATTTATACGAGCGAGTCTGGTCCAATTGCCATGGAAACCGGGCTTGAGGTCGAAGTGATGGACCGCATTCGTCAAAGAATCGTCAACGGTGTCAAGTCGGACCAACGACTTGTGTCGTTCCACTTTGTTCAGTCGACACGTGTACCCCTGGCAGACCCCCTCCCTTGGGTTTGATGTTTGGCCCGAGGGGCCAAAATCGTAGCACGGAAGGTAGAGTTGGCCAACTTGCGGATCTAGGCTGGCAACAAGTGGTTCAAGCATGGACTTGGACGGCCTCTCAAAATTGTTCCAGTGTGGTGAAAAGATAAACTCATCCACATCCATGAACGCCATCCATTCGCACGAGGTCTGGTGCATGGCTGCGCAGTGGGAGAGCCCAGCTTCCTGCGTCTTGACCCATGGCCAGGCCACGGTGGAAATATTGTACCCGGAAGCCTGCAAATTAGCGACCTGGTCTGCAAGATCATCTCCGCTGCCGTTGTCGTACAGGTAGAAGTGGTCGACACCTACTGCTGCATGGTGCCGCACCCACTCGTGGAGAAATTTGGCAACATCGCGCACCATGGTGCACGCACAGACCAAGTTCTTCTTCCCATGTGTCACGGAGAGGGTGGACTGGTTTAGAGTGTAGGTCGCAAGGGAGGGAATAGGTTCCTCGCCTTTGAGCGCAAGTGTGACCCGGCCAGAGTTGAGAAATGTGGGTGGAGGAGGGCACCTGACGACTTGCTGGGCCGAAGTGACGGCCGTGAAGGAGGCGACCATGCCATCGGCGCTGTACAGGCACTGGACATCAGCAGGGTCTTGGCTGCGGCTCAGGCCCTTGGCGAAGACGAGGACATCACCTCCGTGGAGCACAGCGGAATCGAACACGAGCCTGTCGCTCCAATCTAGCAACCCACGGGGCGGGAGGGAGACGGATCCTCTGACTTTGCCAAGCCATGCCCTCGGGGCAGGGGCAGGGGCGGCCGGGGCAGGTGCAGGGGCAGCCGAGGAGGGAAGCAGTCGGGGCATGGTGCAGATGTAGGCGTAGCGCCCGGGCCCCGGCAGCCTCCCGAGCGCGCGCGCCGGGGACGACTCCCCACCCTGGAAGACGCACATCGCGTTCCCCTCGCCACGAGGCTCAGCGGTGAGGACGAGAACCTCCTGGTCCGGGAGCAGGACGGCATCGTCCTGGTCTTCGTGCTGCGGCGCGGATTGGTCAGCAGCGTGGCGGAAGGGCAGTAGTCGGCGCGCGAAGGAAAAATCAGCTTCGGGCGAGCTCTGGAACATGGTCGGGGGCGGGGTGAACAGCTCCGGCGGCGACGGGAAGAGGCGCGGCTGCTGCAGCCGCCAAGAATCGGCGCCGAGGCCGAAGGAGATCGATCCTGGCGAGCAGTGTGGGGTGCTGGCGCAGACGCCGCAGAGCAAGAGCAGGCCCGCTAAAAACCCCGCCGACGATGGAGAGGATGCGGCAGAGCCAGCTGCGGCGGCGGCGGCGGCGGCGCGGCATGACGGCGGCGAGTAGCGGAAAGCTGGATGTTTTCGGGCGGATGGATTTGTTTTCGCGCGAATCTGATTAGCAGAGAAAGCAGAGGAGGGGTTTGCCTTGGCTGGAATTAGGGCAAATCAACCTGGTCGGTCGGTCGGATCGCTTCACTTTCACGCAACCTGGTCGGTCGGTCGTTTGAATCCGAGTTTGATTCGAATTCGATTCGATTCGTACCGACCCAAGCACGTATTCCTATCGTACCGACCCAAGCACGTATTCGTACGTACACGTGTGCTTCCTTTCCTTCTTGCCCCTGATTTCGTTCTTTTGTTCGTCAGATACAAAATTCCAAAATTGCTGCTTTCCTTTGTGTTGTCGAAATCACTTGTAATTGCAATCTATCGTCCGTCAGTCAAGGATAAATCAGCCACTCGAATCCTTCCAACAAGGCCAGGGGCTAGCCCAAAGTCTGCTCCTACTGAATAGTCAAATCTCATATTGGATGACACAGATTTCCACTCTTCGTCAGATACAACAATCTTGGTCAGATACAACTTTCTCACTCACTTACCAATGATTTCCTACATAGCTAGTAGATGGGTTCTAAAATAGTTATATCTATTTTGTTATCCTGGTTTTTGCATCCAAATACAGATTTTGCACCTCAATAGGAGAGTGCACGATCTTCACCTAGGGGCATTTACCCTGTTTTTAGAAAAAATACATTTTAAACATACTTTAATATGTCCAAAAATGTCGAAGCAAAATTGTATATGTACATCTCGGCAAAATATATGTGCTGCACAAAGTTTTGCAAAAACTATGACTTTTTTGTTTGCCTCCACAAAAAAGTTGAATTCCAGTGCTTGAAAAATAACTTTATAAAGATAATTCCTTTGTCTTTTTTACGCGGACCAAAAATAATATATTTTTTCCGCAAAACTTTGAGTGCACACATAGACTATGTCTATGTATGCCCCTAATTTTTTTTTCACATTTCGAAATATGTTTTTTGAAAACGGGGCATATGCCCATAGGTTCAGATATGTATTTTCCACCTCAATACTCACTATCTACATTGCCGCCGCCTTCCTTCGTCCTTGCCCGCAACCGTCCTCTGGATGTACGATGCACGCAACCACCACACTAGCTTGTGCGTGTTCTGGTGCCCGCCGAGCGCTTGGGAACTATAAAAAGAGCTGCTCAATGCACCAAGACGTCTGACCCCAAGTGGTCTGATCTCACTAACTCGGAACGAACCAAACAGTCTGAACTATCATAGAGGCATATGAGGTATCATCAGGTGCTCAGACAAGAGCAATGATCGCAAGATGCGCAAATGAAATTCTTCCAACCTATTTTCTCAAAGGTGTGCTGTAACATAGTACATACACAGGAACATATGCTTTCAGTGGCATGTTTCGAAGTTGTAGGAATGAAAAACCGAGCCAGCAATCATCTGTATCTTCCATGCTTAAGGTTCTTTAGTTTGTGAAATAAATGGATCGCACAGGTTTTAGGTGGAATGAAGGAACGATCTCCTATGTGATCTAGGGATACATGTGCTACAAACTCAGTCCATTCTTCCCTTGAGCAATCTTTTCTGAACTTCAGTGGGTGTTTGCAAGTTGCAACCAGGAAAACAAGATTTCATGATATGAGGAAGGACCTAAGAGAAATTGGCAAGCACCTTCCTCTCTGAACTCGGCATGTGCTACTTCGAAAATTACTACTCTATGGTGCATAGTGACAAAACCGTGCTGGTTCAATAAATCTGATGTTCACATATCAAACAGTAGTTGAAGGGGTTCTTAGCTATGAGAGGTGAACTTTAGAACACCAAGTGCCCAAACAATGAAATTACGTACGTATTCGGTCAGCAGAGAGATGGTTACATATGCACATGCATATTTTTGGCACAGCAACATGCAAGAGTTTGAGACATATGTGGAACTTACTGAGAGCATAACCTCCCCAGCCACTCAGGAAATCATGGTCAACAGAGGAGAGCAATGCTTGTGAGATTATCCCGAATAGTTCTTCAGGTTCCTTCAGTGGGGATTTGATGATTTGCCACGTTTTATTTTGCGGCAAATGATCCCCCTTCAGTGGACACGTGCTGTAACAAGAACATACACAGGAACACGTGCTTTCAGTGACATGTTTCGAATTTGTAGGAATGAAAAACAGAGCCTGCAATCATATATATACATTTCATGCTTAAGGTTCTTTAGTTTGTGAAATAAATGGATCACACAGCTTTTAGGTGGAATGAAGGAACTCCTACATTATCTAGGGCTGCAGGTGCTACAAACTCAGCCCTTTCTTTCCTGAACTTCAGTGGGTGTTTGCAACTAGGAAAACAAGGTTTCATAATATGAGGAAGGACTTGAGAGGAATTGGCAAGCACATTCCTCTCTGAACTCGACATGTGCTACTTGGAATATTACTACAGTAACATGCAAGAGTTTGAGACATATGTGGAACTTAACTCAGTGAGAGCATAACCTCCCCAGCAACTCAAGCAATCACGGTCAACAGAAGACAACAATGCTTGTGCTTGTAAGATTGTCTCGAACAATACTTCAGGTTCCTTTACCAAATAAAATTTGAAAGAAAATTATCAAATTAACTGCGCAAGACCTGATAACAGAAATTACAATAGCATTCTGCAGGATGAACTACATGATAGATTATTTCTATGATATCGCATATCATGATGTAACACATATCTCAAGTAAACGAACCATGTCTGGTTATACATGGACTCTCAAGCACCATATAAAGATTCCGAAGCAGTGCCAGAAACCACAAAATCTCTTGCCAATTCCCTGCATAAAGGAAGCATTTTTTGTTATCAGATTACATCCTACAGATACAGTAGCAAGCAAGAAGCCAGTATTAAGGTTCACAAGAATCAATATTATCATGTTTCAAGAGACTTAACATAAAGCACTGCTGTCCCAGGATACTATAGATCAGATGGGAATGGATATTGGCATAATGTCTACACTAACAGTACAACTTTGTATGGCTCCTGGCCAGCCCTGAAACAAGATAAACCATCCAAATCATCTATGTGGCATATAGGCCAACATTAATTCATTTATTTGTGCTTAGTGCATTGTATACCATAGTTTGGTGTTTTCTCAAGGTCATGGTTCACCATAGCTCCTCTGGTGACCAATAACCGGCAGCGCCGCTACTCAAGTGTCGCCCACGCTCGTTCGCGTGCTGCTTCTCCCCTACCGTCGGTGGAGCTCGTGTTGCTGCTGCTCCCCTGCCATCGAGATTCAGAGTTCTTCCCTGAAGAAGGTACTGGTTGTTGTTTACACGAAGAATCATTGATGTATATGCATTTCTGGCATGATCTTTGCTATATACTGTACGCATGCGTGATGATATACTCAGTTGCACACGAGAGAAATTAGAAGATCAGCAAGAGAGTACTCCATCTGGTGCTGCTCATACTGACAAGAAATTAGGATTTCAGTGTAAATTAGAGTGTTTCAGTGTCTAAAAAGATGAAATACTCAGACTTCAGTGGAAACCGCAGTGTGCTAAATTCAGGAGAAAGAATACAGATTAGAAAACTGTATTGTGTAAGCTTCTTCATGTCTGCACATTGTGTAAACTGTACTCTGTAAACTGAATATTGTGCTGAACTTGTTGACATTCTGGAGATTGAAAATACTTGAAATCAACTTTTTCTATGGCAGCATCATCTACTCCAGTTGAAAATACAGTTTCTAGTTGAAAAATACAGGAGTATCTAATTAGGACAAGGCAAACTGATGTGAAGGATGTGCACCCAAACTGACAGTCACTAGTTGACATGCACGCATATTTGAAATATCTGATTTATAGTCCCATATTGTGTAAACTGAGGAAATTTTATCGATGATGTGTGTAAAATACTCCATTTACAATGCTAGTCCATTTACTTTGAATTGTTAAATGAAATTATAAGTTCTGATTCCAAATTATGATTCATTCCAAATTTGGTTTACCCTACATCCAGAATATAAGTTTTGATTCATTACAAATTATATTGGAATTTGATCTGGAACTCAAGAATTTGGTCTGTGTAATTTGATCGACACAATAAAACTGGGCACAAATACATCGAATTCTGAAACTACACATAAAGCAGTGCTTGATGGGCAGATTCCAATTACATCTAGTCTATACACTCTAGCAGTGACACAAAATTTGCACTTAATTACTCCATTATGACAAGAATTACAAAACTGAAAGAAGGGAAACCCAAGAATTCCTCAAAGTTGGTCTTTTAAATTCTCTAAAATGGTCTCAGCTAACTATGTTAGACAAAACATACTCATGGACACCGAAAACAACACAGGACAGCTACTCCTGCAACCTGACTCCTGATGGCTTCCTGGACTCTAGCTCTTCTCCTGGAGTACAAGGTACATAAGTTCAGCTATCTACCTCACCAATTTACATGGATTATTGGAGTAGTAGACAAGTTGAGCAAACTGTAAATTGGACTACTGCTAAGGATCAAGCATCTAAAAAGATACTCCTTTTACAGGATATAAAACTAGGTAGGTGTATAAGCTGCTAAAAGGATATAACCTGATCCCCTTGTACAGAATTACACATACAAGCAAAAATACTCCTACCTAGTTATTCAATATGCAATGCATGGCAATATGGCATCTTCCTACCTAGTTCCTCTTTCCAATTAGCAAGTCCCTCTTGCCATCTTAGATTCAAACCAAGTTGCTCATACAAGCATTACCTAGTAAACTAAGTTGGACATTCTGTTTCTAATTTGCTCATACAAGCATTACCTACCTAGTGATGTTTATCAAGCATAAGAAGTTCTATTAAGGCATGGTTACAGGGGCTCAAGCTGAGAGCACAGTTATTGAGCAGAGTTTCACACTTGAGGCAAGTATTACCGAGGAAGTCGACGACGACGCGGCCGTTGGAGCAGCGACCGGTGGGTCATGCCGTAGGGCGCCCTGGCGGCGGTGAGGGAATTGGGGATGCCGTCTACGATGAGGTTGCCGGCGTCGGAGAGCGAGTGCCCGATGCTGAAGATGGCCTCGTACGACTTCTTGCTGCTGTGCTTGGCCGCGGCGCCGCCCGAGAGTGAGAGGCACAAGTGCACAATGCGGCGAGGAGCAGGGTAGAATCCATCGCGCCACCTCAATCTGCTGCTGCTGAACCACCGGAGTAGTCGCCGAGCCGTCCGAATCGCGGGAGAAAGAATCGCGGCATGGTGTGCGCGGATGGAGGCGCGGGGAGCCGGGGGAAGTGGACCGGGAGGAGGGGCCGGGGAATCTGCGCGGAGGAGAGGAGGGGGAGGAGGCGCGGGGGAGCTGCACGGCGCAGGCGAGGGCGTGGCGGCGACGGAGACGGCCAGGAGGAGAATGGAGAAGTGTCGGAAGAAGACGGTTGTGTGACTTGTGTCCTCGCTTTCTCAAAAAAAAAAAAGTCGGGCCTTTTGATTCGGTGCAAAACAAAACAAAAAAAGTCGGGCTTCTTTATACTATCAGAATGTGTTTGTTTCCTTTTCAAAAAAAAAAAGAATGTGTTTGTTTCACGTTAAAAAAGAGGAATGTGTTTTTTTGAGAATGAATTCAAGTATACTCCCTCCGTTCCTTACATTCAGGGACAGATAGTAGTTTTCATCATCAAATCTAGTTGATTTTTTTTTTTTTTTTGCGAATTAGGACCTTCATTACTTAAACATGTGGGGTTACAATCTTTCCACAAGATCTGTTCTAGGAAGGGTGGTTTATAATTGACCCACAAGCACCTTCTTCTAGAACCACTAGCTCTTTTAGCACAAGCATGAGCAGCCTCATTAGCAAGCCGCCCAATATGACTAACAGTAAAACTAGAAATAAACCCACTAAGCTCCTTGATCTCCTTGCATAAGCATGCAATCTCCGATCTCCCCCCTCCTGGATCATTCAACAGATTAATGACCTCTTTGGCATCTGATTCTATGTCCACCACCTGAAGATGGCGATCCACCGCAAATTGAACACCATCACGGATAGCCCGCGCCTCCATAATAAGCGGACTCGCCGCATCATCATACCACAGCGCTTGAGCTAAATGAAAGGAACCCTCATGATCTCGTAGTACCAAAGTTGTAGAACCTTCACCCGCCTCCTCATGAAAGCCTGCATCGACATTGATCTTAAATCTCCCCTGCTCCGGCTTGTGCCAAACAGGAGCCACTTTCAGAGGTTTAGAAATCTTCTTTTTCTTTCCTATCTGAGCAAGATCATAGGTAAGCTCTGTTACCCATCGGACTGATTGTAGAACAGATCTCCTCACATTCCCATGCCAGACAGCATTCCTTTCAGTCCAAACGGCCCAACAGCCACATAAAATAATACATGCCTCCTCTTTGGTAACTCTTGAGCCCTGGATTAAATCAGTAGCCCAAGAAATAGGGTGCAGATCTGGGACTTTACTGTCGTGACCTTCCTCAATTCTTCCCAGAATAATCTTGCCCATGTACATTCAAAGAAAGCATGGAATATAGATTCTTGCTCCACACCACACGTCTTGCAAAAAGCAATATCCTCCATATTCCTCCGGTGAAGAACTTGACGGCAGGGTATAAACCCCTTGATCACACGCCACCAAAAGGTTCTAACCTTCGGTGGAACTTGTAGTTTCCAGAGACTTTTCCAGTGAGGAACATTATCCACCATTGAGCCTGGCGCCTGGTCATTTATTTGTCTCCATGCCGCCAACTTCCTATAGCAAGATCGCACCGTAAAATTCCCATTCTTTTCCAGTGACCAAGCCCAAAAATCCTCAGTGAACTTCCCAATAGGGATGCATCTGATAGCCCTAACATGAGGAGCTATAAAGTTTTCTTCAAGTCGCGCCTGACCCCAGCATGGGATTTGGTCATTAATGAGTTCACTGACCATGACTGCCTGGCTTCCTGGCATTCTAACAATAGGTTTCTTGTTAAAATTACCGGGGATCCAAGGATCATCCCAAACTCTGATCGTAGACCCATCGCCTGTATGTTTGATAATTCCCATCTTCATAGCCTCCCTTCCATGTAAAATAGCATTCCATATATGTGAAGAGTTCCTCTTCCTCACAGCCGACATAAAATCACGCTCATGATAGTATTTTCCTTTAAGCACACGCGCACAAAGGGAGTTTGGATTTGATATGAGCCTCCAACCCTGCTTGGCCAGCAAAGCTTGGTTAAAAAGTTGGAAGTCTCTAAATCCCATCCCCCCAGCCGACTTTGGAAACGCAATATCCTCCCACCTCTTCCAATGGATTTTCCTCTTATTTTCATCACCTCCCCACCAATATCTCGCCACACAACTAGTTATCTTTTTGCACAACTTCTTGGATAACCGAAAGCAACTCATCGAGTACGTCGGAATTGCTTGACAAATTGATTTGACAAGAGTTTCCCTGGCCGCACTACTCAAGGTTTTGGGCGACCAACCTCGAGCAAGCTTTTTGATTCGAGTAATAGTGTGTTCAAACTCATCATATGTTGATCTGCCTAGGGCTGTCGACAGGCCCAAGTATTTCTCAATTTTGGCTTCAGTAGACATACCCGTAGCTGTATGCACTATAGTTTTCATGTCGGCATTGCAATTAGCACTAAAGAAAATTGCAGATTTATCTTTATTAACCGTTTGACCAGACCCTCTATGGTATTGCGGTGACCCAGCACACCACTGCATGGTGTAGTGTGCAAGTCGTTGACATAATACTCACAGAAGGACCTATCCGTGAATATTACATCCCTCAGAGTGGTACAACAGAAACATAGCAGGTCCAAGGTAACACTATAGGATTACAACAATATTCACTACAAAATCTCGAGAACCTCCTCGATACATAGAGGATAGCCTCGTGCAAATGAAATCCAGAGAAGAACCAATTCGTAGCACTAAGCTGGAGATTAACTCTAGCTCTAACTCCTAATCCACTACTGCTATTGCCACCACCTTAATCTACTCTATCTGGAGTGACTCTATTCCCTCTTGTACTTATCCTTTCCACTGACGTGGTCGCTTCCGTTGGCAGAGTGATCTCCTCAACATCGTTGACATTGCTCCTTAGTGGCCTTAGTTGTCGTTGTGCTTCGGTTGGTGAAGTAGCGGTTGACTCCTTGTTGAAGATCTCGATGTCGTGATGATCCACCGCCAACTCCTTTGATGGCTCCACAATTCTAAGCAGGGGGTCAAAAAGGGCAAGGGTGAGTAACCAGCGTTACCCAGCAAGTCCATTATGTACGGTGGGAAGTTTGATGCACTAGCTACAGCTTTAGACTCCAGGGAGCCTTAAGCTTAATGCAAGGTTTTTGTAAACATTTCTTCAAGAGGTAGCTTTTATTCTTAAAACTATGCCCGTCATCCTTCACAGGGCTAGAACTTTCATGGAGTTCCTTTCCTGCAGCGTTCGCAGCTCCTTCCCGGAACAGGGAGTAACATGTTACAATTCTTTACACTCTGCAGAGGTGCGTTACTTTACCCATAAGAGATCAAGACCTTGTTGCACAACCAGGTAGCTTCCTGTCCACACTTCCTTGGTGTGGGGCCCGGTTTTTGATCCAAGCCATTCACTGTGCTTCTCCACACAACGCATGCCCACCCAATTCATGCATAGCGAGTTTACCCCTGATGCTCTACCCCTCTCGGTAGACACCTAGGCTCTCCTTGCAGACCATCCTAGGCCCAGTCTCCGTGGGAATTAAGGGATCCCACCCATGTGCATGTAGTCCCGCAAGACCTACAGCCTACGGCACTGGCAGCCCGTTGACATGCATCCGGAAGAAGTACAGATGACATTTCCCGTCCCATTCCAAGCCTTATGGTTAACGCGTCTTTACGGCGCAATCATTATGACGGCATTTGTTGTTAATCCTAGGTAATACTTTCCCTTGCAAATGGAACCTCCGGACCTATTCTTCTTACCATGGTCCCATTTGCCATCCATAGTAGGTTACCACCACTCAGGTGGATAGCCAAATAGTCAAGTTATTAAAGAAATAGGTTTTATGCTTTCTTTTGTATAAAGGTGATAGTATAATAAGGTTTTGCAAATAGTTTTATAATAAATATTTCAAGAGATATGAGCAAATGATGAACTTGCCTGTGGCAGAGGTGGAAATTCATGCCCTTCGGGGTTCTAGGGTGCGTCAGAACCCGAGATCTGAAAACAGCAAAGTAGTCCGGGTAAGGACTACTGGAAACACTTGCAATATGCTATTATGCATAAATATGAGATGCATCGAATATAACCCAAAATACCCACACTCACAAGAAAGCGCTTCGCGTTATTGATTACTTTGTTAACGGAGAGATCTTTGAGTTATTAAAACTTTTAGACTTAAGTGTTTGCTATGATTATCGAAGTAATGTTTTACATGATTAATAAACAACTTACAGGTGCTCAGTTAATGATTGCATTTATTTCATAATTTTATTTTATTTAACTACTTTCAAAAAGTAATAACACTAGAGTGATTGATTTTCAAATGAACTCCTTTTTGTGTGTTTTACCTAGGATGAGTAACAGGACAGTCATTTATATTATGGTATTTGAGTTCAAATTTTATGTGTTGAACCTTTATTTCAAATTTATTTTCTTTTTAGAAACTAGTAGTTTTAGAAGCTAGTATCATTCAATTCTAGTTACTATCTTTTAATTAATTACATAAGAAAATTATTTTCAAATAATTTATTTTAAATAATTGAAATAATATCCAATTATGGATCTTAGTATTTTTCATTCAATAAAACCTTTTAATAAATTAAATAAAAACATATTTGAAATCCTTATAAAATTTGGAGTTGAAACATATTTTTATTTAATTTTAGGAATTTATTTGTATTTCAAAATTTTAGGTGATGTTTATTGGCATTTTGGTAATTCTAAACAACTTTTATTTTTTTGTTGTTTTAAACAATTATCAATTAGCATAATCAAATAGATTTCATTTTTCTAAGCATTTTGATATATTATTTGTATTTTTTTGATAACAGATTAAAAGTTATTATTTTATAATTTATATCAATTTCTGGAATTTCTATAAATAGGGAAAACATTGAAATCTGACAAAGGGGTCCACCGGTCAGGGATTTAATAATTTCAGAAAACGTTTTCAGAAAATAAAAAGCGATGCTGACGTCATGTGACGTCAGCGGTGACCGGCAGAGCCAGATCGAGCACGGACTCGGCCAACGGGAGCACGCGGGCTCGCGCGACCGGTCGCGTGGGAACGCCCAGCACCGCGAGGCGCCCTACGGGCGGCGCACGGGACCACATGGTCGCCGGACCCGACCGTGGCGATCACGTCCGCGGCGGCGGACGGTGGCTTTCGGCTGGAGAAGCAAACGGAGCGCGAGAGGAGGAATAGAGGGGTTCTAGAGGAGGAGCGGCTCACCAGGAGCATGTAGAGCTCGACGAAGGAACACGAGGAGGTCGGACGGCGAAGAAATCGTCCATGGCGGCGGCGGCTGGAGCGGGAAACGGCGGCTCGATTCCGGCGATTGGGACCGTCCCAGCACGCACGGCTCATGGAGAAGGAAGAGGAGCACACGGCGGAGCTCGGAGTAGCATTGGCTTGGGCTGGGAAGGCCGGAGATGACGACGAATGCGACGGCGGCGACGGCCGGCGTTCGGGACGCCGATCCCATCCTCAGCCTCCAGACCGTCATATTAAGCGTGGTTTGCACCAGAATGTAGAGGACGACGAGAGGAAGCTTCTAGACATGGTGGCGGAGTTCGGGGAGACGTCGTTGACCGGCAATTAGAGGTGAACGACGGCGGCCGAGAGAGCTAGGGTTAGGGTTTCTGGTGGTTCCGGTAGCAAAGGGGAAAGGATAGAGAGGTTGAGGGAAAGAGTGAGGGACGAGGGCGAGTTGCGGACGTCTCTCGTCCTTCTTATCCTCGCGAGGACGGCAAGCAGGAGGTGGCAAGACAGCGTCGGCGGCGTCCTTCTGGCCGGGAGGAAGGAGAAAGAAAGAAAGAAAAGATTTTTGCAGAAAACCCCCTGGGCTTTTCTGTAATTACTAGAATTTTTAAAACAGGAACTTTAGTAATTTATTTAGAGCACTTAAGAAGCTCCAAAATTAGTGAGAAAATTTATGTAGGCTTATAATATTATATAGGAGCCCCTTCTATTTTATTTGGAAATTGTGAACATTTTTATCATATTTAAAAATAGAGAGAAGTTTTAGTCATTTGAGTTACAAATATGATGTCCCTTGTGGACCTTTAACAAATAATACTTGGTATTTTCTTATGAAGAAATTATGTAGGTAGAAAATATTGAATAAATATTAATTTTGTTTCTCATGAATTTATTACTTCTACACTTGAGTTGGAGAAGTTTAGAGCAATAACAAATAAGATTTACTTCAATCAGTTACATTATTGATGGCTTGTGGCTTTTATATAATATGGCTTTCAAATAGTTGAGTGATGATGCTCAAGTGGCTTTGCAACATTCATATATGTGGTCTTTATTGTATGACTATTTTCTTCCTTGGGATTTAATTCCATTAGAGAAATATTTTTATGTGGCTTTCTTAAAAGGCAGTTGATAAGATTAAGAGGTTGATACATTGCCTTCTTGGTCAACAGATCAATGTTGCCTTTTGTTCCTTTCTCTTGTATTGATCAAATGTTGCTCCTCATCCATGTTGACTGCTTGACTCCAGATGATCCAACTGATCCAAGTCTGATCCATGAACCTTTGTTGCCTTTGAATTAATGTTGATCCCTCTAGTTAACATTTGAATATTAGGGCAAGCTCCTAATATCCATCAGTTAAGCTCCAAAATTAAGTTGCCTCACCCTTATGTGAGGGCATCAATTTGATTACAAGGAACTTTGTTTTGAACCTTATTTATTTTATTTGACATTCAATTGCTTTTAGGTATACAGAAGAAATCTGTTAACAAGGTAGCTGATCTTGTTACCAAACTACTTCTATATAACACACAAAGCCTTAGAATCTCATCCCAAGTTTCTTTCTTATTTGATTTGTCTTGCAGGAATGAATTTGGAAAGATTTGAAGATAAGAAGCTAAGATCAGATAAGAAGATCAAATTTGATGTAATAAAGAATTACTTAAGCATTTGTATTAGCTTTTGTGGTTGAGGCAAAGAAAGGACAAAGTTTTAATGTACTCAACCAATTAAATTATTTACTTTGTTTTAAAAAAACTCTTTGAGTTGTGTTAGGTGTTGAGTTGGTAATTTACTTATGAGTTATTTTCTTATTTATATAAGCATGTATGATTTTGTTATTCATCTAAATAAGTTCTCCAATTCAATATCATTTGTATATTCCAATTGGGATCTGATTTCCCGCAACCAGTAAAAATGTCTGGAGGTCATGTCAAAACTTATCACATTCACCTCAGATGAGCTAAACTCTACTCATGAAGTTGAACGATCTCCAATCCCTCCAGGGTTTTATTTTGCGAAAAATTTATTCGGATTTTCAGATGCATGCATGCAGATGCACAAAATCATACTTCTACCCTTCGTTGGTTGCTAAAAGCTGGGGTATTACAGGTATGCCTCCAAAATAGCATTTAGTCTCGTCGCTCCCATCGCAGAAGCTTGAGTAAAAATCAGGTAATCGTCCGCAAATAACAGATGCGACACCCATGGGGCATGGACGCCAACTCTAATTCCACGCGCCAAAAACGCTAGCCCACTCGCCTTCAAAATTGAGCTGAAACCTTCTCCACATAAAAGAAACAAGTAGGGGGAGATGGGGTCCCCCTGCCTAATACCCCTGCTTGGTTTGAAGAAATCTGAGAAGCGACCATTAACCCGAACAGAGAAAGAAACTGATTCGACACCCTTCATCACCAAATTGATCCAATGATCAGAGAAACCCAACTTCGCCATTATTGCACGCAAGTACGACCACTCCACACGATCGTATGCTTTATCCATATCAAGCTTCACTGCACAGGCTCCAGACTTCCCCTTCTTCCTCTTAAGATAATGTATGCTCTCATAGGCTGTTAGAACGTTATCAGTGATTAACCTCCCAGGCACAAAAGCACTCTGCTCTTCTGAAATAATTTCATCAAGGATCGGTCTCAATCGCAGAGCTAGCACCTTAGAAGCTATCTTATAAAGAACATTGCATAGAGCAATGGGTCTGTAATGTGTCAGGTCTTGTGGCTGCTTCACTTTTGGAATAAGGACCAAAATAGTCCTATTAACGACTTCAGGTAGCTCTCCACCATTAAGAAACTGTCGTACACCAGCAAACACATCCACTTTAATTAAATCCCAATGCCTAATATAAAAACCCGCCGTGAAGCCGTCCGGGCCTGGAGATTTATTCGGGTGCATCATGAAAAGAGCATTCTGAATCTCCATATCTGATGTAGCCCCACATGTGGACAACACCATGGCCAACACGCCTACGGGCCCGATAACAAGATCAAGAGCAAAGGCTATGCAAGATAAGGTGAACTCACTCCTATGCTCGAATCAATTCAATTTCTCCATGGATGGCTTGCTACCTCAAGTGGATACTTGTGCATACTCAGGACCCACCTTGGCGACGACCTACAATGGAGTGGAGAAGATGAGCAAGAGAAGGTTCAAGATGATGGAGAAGATGACGAAAAGGAGATCCCAAAAGATGGTCAAGGAGAGGAAGAAGGAGGCGGAGACAGGCTGGCTGGCCTCCAGCCCGGCCTAGGCCGGCCCCAGGCCGGCCACCCACCAGTGCCCGCCGGCCTCCCAGTCGGCCCAGGCCGGCTACCCACCAGTGCCCGCCGGCCTCCCAGCCGGCCTAGGCCGGCCCCCAGGCCGGTCCCCCTCCCGCGCCCACCGGCCTCCCAGCCGGCCTAGGCCGGCCCACAGGCCGGTTCCCCACCTGCGCCCGCCGGCCTAGGCCGTCCCACAGGCCGGTCTCCCGCATTTCTGCCCCGTTTTGTACTACGCCTATAAATACCCCTGCCTCCCTCAGATCTAGGGTTAGACTAAAATTGAGACTTGTGAGCCATGCTCCTCATCCCTCTGTGCTAGGGTTCCTCTTTGAGGATGGATCTTGTTGTTGCTACTCTTTCACTTAGGTGTCTCTAGTAGTGCAAACCAATCTTTCACTATGGTGATTCTATTGGATCGGTGGACTGGTCGGTAAGAGCAATCGGTTTCATTAAGAGTAAGATTGGCTTTGATTCTTCGATTCAAAGGCTTCTCTTGTGAGGGTTGTTGTTGGGTGGAGATATCAGCAGGTTTTGCTAGTTATCCTCTTTGTTTGCCCACGATTTCCCCCGATTCCCACCTTATGTTCATCGTGTTATTCGCGTTCTTCCCCGTTTCCCCCCTCAAATCCGTGAAGATCGGGCCAACCCCTACATCATATGGTATCAAGAGCAAGGGTTTCCACGGATTTGGATCGTGTTTCCACCTTTTATTAGCCATTTCCCACCAAAATTTTTCTTTCCCATACCAATTTCGAAAATTCACAAAAAATAGCCCATATGGATTTCGTTCGATCTCTCAATTTGGTGAGCGATTTGTGATTTTGATCCACGGATCTAGTGCTTAAGACTTTTCCCCACCTTCCTTTGGTGTTCCCTTGTGCCAATTTCGCCCAAAATTCGTCGGATTGAAGATTTCCTGGAGCCAATTCCGCTCCCAGCTCAAGAAGCCCGTGCAGTTTCGAGTCCACCGGTACTACCGCCAGCACGCGTCTTCACCGACGTGCGTTTCGTGTCGCTTCCTCGCTTCCTTGACGCAACCAAAGGTAAAACTTGCGACACATCCTTTTCCTTTTCGCGAAACTTTTTCCTAGGAGATAGTTCTTCAAAGTGTGAGCATTGCACTAGTGTGACACCAAGTAGGCATATCATAATCTTGCGAGCATCAACGTGTAGCGGACTCGGTTCGGGCAAAAGCATAAAGCAAAAAGAGAAAATAGAAAAGATTCAAAAAAAGAGAAAATAGAAAAGCCGAGCCGTGATCCTAGTCCTCTTTACCACATCAACGTCCCAATAGAGAAATGTGTCCACTTGTGCAAATCGGGTGCTCCATCCTATACACTTGAGCTAGTTGTCCTTCGAGCGGTGGTGCGGCACGAGCATAGTCTTCGTTAGGTCCAAGTTGCTCATCCCCATAGTCGAAACATCCACGTTTGTCTCGACATGTGAGTTTCCTTTGTTCTCGGATTGTGTGGTTAGTCTCTTTTGCCTCTTGATCTTTGTTGTTATCCTCTACTTTTTGCAATAGCCTTATCATTTGCTTCGTTTCGATTTCTTGCCACTTTGCCATATCTAAGCTCCTCATAAGTGTGTGTGTGAGTCGCTTTTGGATTGCTAATCAACCAACTCTTACTCTTGTGATACCTTGTCTCGGAAGGCGAGTCCACTTGTCCAATATTATCAACAAAAGGTAAGAGCGGTTATTAGCCACCACATATTCCACATATCACTTGTGTTTGCTTGTCATGGCTAGGGAAGAACAAGACGCCGGCATGAGCAAGCAAGAGGAGGCTCTCAAGAGGTACACCGACGACAACTTACGCCGCTATGAGGAGCGCCATCATGCCGCGCAATGTGAAAACAATGAGCGTTTCACTCAAATACAAGATGCTCAATGCGAGAACAATGAGCATTCCGTTTGCCTCGAGGATTCGATGAGTAAGCTTCTCGAAAGACGAAACCGGCACTCCTCAAGTTCAATCTCAAGGTCTTGACACCGTTCCGATGCAAGAAGCAAAGTTCCAAGTGAGGTTGGTCAAGGTCCACGCCACGAGCGCCATCGCCACAAGATACCCCATCAACAAGCGAACTTGGATCCTCAACAACACCAAGATCGCCATCGTCAAGAAATACCCAATCAAGAGCGCCATCGCAAAGAGATGCCTCATCAAAACGCGAAGTTGAATCATCAACAACACCAAGATCGCCATCGTCAAGCGATACCAAATCAAGAGTGCCATCGCCAAGAGATACCTCATCAACAAGCGAACTTGGATCCTCAACAACGCCATGATCAACATCGTCACGACATACCAATACCAAATGCTAACTTGGACCCCCCCCACACCGCCACGAGGATAATCGACATCATCATCATGACCTACCTCCACATCGCGCCCAACGAGTGCCATTGGCCGATAATCATGTTGATCTTGACGACGATGAGGATTATGTTCCACGCCACCAACCAAGGCATCGTCACTGAGACCGCCATCGCCACCATGATGATGATGATGAGGATGAGCACAAAAACCATTTCAATCCTCCCAAGCTCGTCATTCCTAAGTTCCATGGCACCAACGACCCGGAGAACTACATTGCATGGGAATCCAAGATCTCCAAACTATTTCGCGTCTACAAGGTGCCACAAGATAAACGAGTTGACCTCACATCCCTAGAGCTCGAAGGCTATGCGCAACTATGGTGGGAACAACTCCAAGCATCCTTCGAAGACCGAATCGACACATGGAATGACATAAAGATGGAAATGCACAAGCGTTTTGTGCCACACCACTATGCGCGCGATTTATACAAGAAGCTACAAGAACTCAAACAAGGTCTCAAGACGGTTGACGAGTACTACAAGGAGATGGAGTCAACTCTCTCTCGCGCAAACATTGTCGAGTCCGAGGAACAATCAATGGCACACTTCTTGAACGGTCTCACGTACCCCATAAAGAAGATAGTGGAATTCCTAACCGTATGAGAACCTTGTTGAGCTAGTTCACCAAGCCATGAAGGCCGAGCGCCAAGTCGCGGAATAGATCAAGTATGTCAAGGCCAAGTCATTCTTTGCCACTAGAGCTTCATCATCAACACAACCCACGACTCCAGTCCACGCTCAAGGCAATGTCAAAGGTTCTACACCTCAACCCCCAACCACTTCCAAGAAGACGACGCCATCACCCCAAGCCACCAAGTCATATATCACTTGCTACAAGTGTGGAGGTCAAGGGAACAAGTCATTTGAGTGCACCAACAAGAAGGTGATGATCATTAATGACAATGGAGACTATGAGTCTATGAGCGAAGACGAGTACCACGCCTTGAACAAGGTAGCCACGATGCAAAGCTTGGATGAAGATGATGACTACATCTATTGTGATGGTGATCCCAACCCCACTCTAGTTGTTACTCGAGTCTTGACTACAATCAACCAAGGTGATGACGTCCAACGATGCAACCTGTTCCAAACAAATCCGACATCAATGGCAAATCAATCAAGGTAATCATCGATGGTGGGA
The DNA here is from genome assembly GCA_012064385.1 of Puccinellia tenuiflora. NCBI lineage: Eukaryota > Viridiplantae > Streptophyta > Magnoliopsida > Poales > Poaceae > Puccinellia > Puccinellia tenuiflora. Next base: position 113,021 of record QRDG01000410.1, read on the forward strand.
GTTGTCACAACTTGGCAAGCAAGGAGCTATGCGAGAAACTCAACTTGACGTACAAGAAGCACCCAAATCCTTACCATGTGCAATGGCTTAGTGACTCCGGCACCGTGAAGATTCAACACACGGTTCAAGTATCCTTCAAGATTGGCTCTTACGAGGACACGGTGGATTGTGATGTGGTTCCAATGTCGGTTTGCCACTTACTCCTTGGTCGTCCTTGGCAATTTGACAAGGCCATCACTCATGATGGGCGCACCAACTACTATAGTTTCAAATGGAACAATAAGATCCTAGTGCTCCGCCCAATGACTCCAAGCCAAATTATTGCCGATAATGCCAAGACTCTTGCGAGAGTGCAACGAACACAATCCTCTAGTGAGTTGAGTGGTGAGAGAGAGACCCACAACCACGTGAGTGAGAGCCACAAGCCAAATATGAGTGAGAAAGGGAAAAGAGTGAGCCCCGGCGTAGTCCAATTAGCCACCAAAAATGAGATGAGGGAAGTGAGAGCAAACCCATCCACTTTCCACTTCGTGCTCTTATGCAAAGGAGATGGCAAAGATACTAACGACTTAACAAAAGTTCCTCCGTCTATGTTGTCTATTTTGCAGGAATTCGAAGATGTCTTTCCGGATGAGCTCCCTCAAGGACTCCCTCCACTACGTGGAATCGAGCATCGCATCGACCTCATTCCCGGCGCTCCTCTACCCAATAGAGCACCTTACTGCACCAACCCGAGGAGACAAAAGAGATTAAGCGCCAAATTCAAGAACTCCTCGCCAAGGGACATGTTCGTGAAAGCTTGAGTCCGTGCGCCGTTCCGGTCATCCTCGTCCCCAAGCAAGACGACACATTGCGCATGTGCATGGATTGTCGTCCCATCAACAATATAATGGTGAGGTATCGACACCCTATTGCACGACTTGATGACATGTTAGATGAGCTTAGTGGTGCCACTATTTTCTCCAAGATCAATTTGAAAAGTGGCTATCACCATATTCGTATGCATAAAGGAGATGAATGGAAAACGGCTTTCAAAACTAAACTTGGTCTTTATGAATGGCTTGTGATGCCCTTTGGTATTTCCAATGCTCCTTCAACTTTTATGCGTCTTATGAATCACGTCTTGCGCACTTTCATTGGCAAGTTTGTTGTTGTCTCTACTTTGATGACATCCTTGTTTATAGCAAATCCTTGCATGAACATGTCAACCATGTGAAACAAGTTTTGTTGGCCCTTCGTAATGCTTCGCTCTTTGCCAACCTCAAGAAATGCACCTTTTGCACCGACAAACTTGTGTTTTTGGGTTATGTGGTTTCTTCCAAAGGGATTGAAGTTGACACCTCTAAGATTGAGGCAATCACCAATTGGCCACCGCCAACTAATCTTGCTCAACTTCGTAGCGCACTTGGTTTGTTTGGGTTTTACCGTCGATTTGTGAAAGATTTTAGCACAATTGCTTGCCCTTTGAATGAGCTTACCAAAAAGAATGTACCCTTCATTTGGGGCAATGCTCAAGAATCGGCTTTCAATGAACTTAAGAAGAGATTGACCGAAACTCCTTTACTTGCTTTGCCGGATTTCTCGAAAACTTTTGAGCTTGAATGTGATGCTAGTGGCCTTGGCATCGGTGGCGTTCTCATGCAATGTGGACGTCCCGTAGCCTACTATAGCGAGAAACTAGATGGTGCTCGCCTAAACTACCCAATTTACGACAAGGAATTATATGCCTTAGTCCGTGTCTTGGAAGTTTGGCAACACTACCTTTGGCCAAAAGAGTTTGTCATTCATTCCGACCATGAGTCTTTGAAGTATTTGAAAACCCAAGCCCACTTAAACAAGAGGCATGCCAAATGGGTTGAATTCATCGAATCTTTTCCTTATGTTGTGAAGTACAAGAAAGGCAAGGACAATATAGTCGCGGATGCTCTCTCCCGCAAGATGATTTTACTCACCCAACTTGAAATCAATGTTTTGGGCCTTGATGACCTTAAGGAACTTTATACCTCCGATTCTTTCTTTGGTCCTATATTCGCAAAGTGCACAATTGACAAAGGATGCGATGATTTCTACTTGCACAAGGGTTTCTTGTTTAAGGCTAACAAACTATGCATTCTCGAATCCTCGCTCCGTTTGTTGCTTTTGAAGGAATCACATGGAGGGGGCCTCATGGGACACTTTGGCCGTGACAAGACGCTTGCCATGTTATCTACACACTACTTTTGGCCACGAATGATGCGTGATGTGGAGCGCTTGGTGCGCCGTTGCCCAACTTGTCTCAAAGCTAAGTCCACTTAAAACTCCCATGGTCTTTATATGCCTTTACCAATACCACACACACCTTGGTCCGACATTAGCATGGATTTTGTATTAGGTTTACCTCGAACAAAAAATGGCAAAGATTCCATATTTGTTGTTGTCGATCGCTTCTCCAAAATGGCACACTTTATTCCTTGCAACAAGACAAACAATGCTTCACACATTGCAACTTTGTTCTTTAGGGAAATCATTCGTCCTCATGGAGTGCCGAAGACCATTGTTTCGGACCGCGATGTCAAGTTCACAAGCTACTTTTGGAAGGCATTGATGGCCAATCTCTATGTCAAGCTACTCTTCTCCACCGCTTACCACCCACAAACCGATGGCCAAACCGAAGTGGTGAATCGAAGCCTCTCAACACTACTCCGCGTCTTGATCAAGCCAAACTTGAAGAATTGGGAAGAATGCATCCCACATGCCGAGTTCGCCTACAATCGTGCGACACACCGTGCAACAAACCGGAGTCCCTTTGAGATTGTCTATGGGTTCAACCCCAACACCGCCCTAGACATCCTCCCGCTTCCTCTTCATGACCGCGTCGACATGGACTTCGACAAGCGTGCCTGACTTTATCAAGCAACTTCATGAATCAACTCGCGACACGCTCGAGGAGTACAATGCAAGCCATGCAACCAAGATAAACAAGTCCAAGAAACCATTGGTGTTCTAAGAAGGTGACCTTGTGTGGCTACACTTACGAAAGGACCGGTTTCCAAATGAGCGCAAGTCTAAGCTGTCACCACGAGGAGATGGCCCCTTCAAGATCCTCAAGCGCATCAACGACAATGCATACGAGGTAGACATTCCCCAATCCAAGTACATGGTGGATGATACCTTCAACATCTCTGACCTATCACCGTACCATGGAGAGGCAAGTGATGTGGAAGATAACGAGTCGAGGACGACTCTTGCCCAAGGGGGGGGGGAGATGATGTAGCTCCACATGTGGACAACACCATGGCCAACACACCTACGGGCCCGATACCAAGATCAAGAGCAAAGGTTATGCAATATAAGGTGAACTCACTCCTATCCTCGAATAAATTCAATTTCTCCATGGATGGCTTGCTACCTCAAGTGGATACCTTGTGCATACTCAGGACCCACCTTGGTGATGACCTACAATGGAGTGGAGAAGATGAGCAAGAGAAGGTCCAAGATGATGGAGAAGATGACCAGGAGGAAATCCCAAAAGATGGTCAAGGAGAGGAAGAAGGAGGCGGAGATAGGCTGGCCGTCCTCCAGCCCGGCCTAGGCCGGCCCCTAGGCCGGCCACCCATCAGAGCCAGCCGGCCTCCCAGCCGGCCCCCAGGCCGGCCACCCACCAGTGCCCGCCGGCCTCCCAGCCGGCCTAGGCCGGCCCTCCTCCCACACTCGCCGGCCTCCTAGCCGGCCTAGGCCGGCCCACGGGCCGGTCTCCCGCATTTCTGCCCCGTTTGTACTACGCCTATAAATACCCCCTGCCTCCCTCAGATCTAGGGTTAGACTGAATTTGAGACTTCAGAGCTATGCTCCTCCTCCCTCATTGCTAGGGTTCCTCTGTGAGGATGGATCTTGTTGTTGCTACTCTTTAACTGAGGTGTCTCTAGTAGTGCATCCCAATCTTTCACTGCGGTGATTCTATCGGATCGGTGGACCGGCCGGTAAGAGCAATCGGTTTCATTAAGAGTAAGATTGGCTTTGATTCTTCGATCCAAAGGCTTCTCTTGTGAGGGTTGTTGTTGGGTGGAGATCTCTGCAGGTTTTGCTAGTTACCCTCTTTGTTTGCCCACGATTTCCCCCGATTTCCACCTCGTGTTCATCGGGTTCATCGTGTTCTTCATGTTCGTCCCCGCTTCCCCCTCAAATCCGTGAAGATCGGGCCAACCCCTACATCAACAGCCCCCCTCAATCTAAACTTGGCAGAAGATTTAGATTGCGCCTAAATTCATGTAGCTGCCGAACAGAAAGAGCCTTTGTGAATCCATCTGCAACTTGATCTTTGCTTGAGACAAACCTGATGTCAAGACATTTGTTGGCAACTCTCTCATGTACAAAATGATAATCAATCTCAATATGTTTAGTACGAGCATGAAAAACGGGATTTGCAGAAAGATATGTAGCTCCCAAATTATCACACCATAAGCGAGGCTTCTCAGTGAGTGGAACACCAAGTTCACGAAGAAGTGCTTCAACCCATATCATCTCAGCAGTAGCATTAGCTAAGGACTTTCAGCTTTTGTACTGGAACGAGATACAGTGGCTTGCTTACGAGCACTACATGAGACTAAGTTAGGTCCAAGAAAAACGGCAAAACCACCTGTGGATCGCCTATCATCAAGGCAACCGGCCCAATCAGCATCTGAAAAGGCACTGAGAATATTAGTGGATGATTTTTGAAACGATGTACCAAGATTCAGCGTATCTTTAACATATCGAAGGATCCTTTTTGCTGCAGTCCAATGAACAGTGGTTGGAGCATGGGAATACTGAGAAACTTTGTTGACTGCAAAGGATAAATCAGGACGAGTTAACGTCAAATATTGCAGAGCCCCTACTATACTACGGTATTGATTTCCATCCTCGGGACCAAGGGGTGTTCCATCAACACGTGACAATGGTTCACTAGAAGACATAGGAGTCGGTGCAGGCTTGCACGAGAGCATGCCAACACGAGTGAGTAGATCAGTTGCATATTTTTCTTGAGTAAGCAGTAAACCATCCTGTATTTTATTGACCTCAATGCCTAAGAAGAAATGTAAGTCTCCAAGATATTTGATGGCAAAGTGATCATTGAGATCACGAAGTAGAGCAGAAATAGCAGAATCCGAAGAACTTGTGACTATGATATCATCAACATTAATGAGAACAAATGTAATGATACCTGACTTGTGATACAGAAACAAGGAAGTATCAGCCTTGGATGGTGTAAAACCCAAATCAAGTAACTTGGAGCTAAGACAAGAGAACCATGCCCGAGGCGCTTGCTTAAGACCATAAAGTGCTTTGTCCAACTTGCAAACATACTGAGGAGAATGAGAGTCTTCAAAAACTGGGGGTTGTTTCATATACACCTCATCTTCCAGAAAACCATGCAGAAACATGTTCTTGACATCTAGCTGCCTGAGACTCCAGCCACGAGAGACAGACACAGAGAGAACAACTCGAATAGTGGCTGCCTTAACAACGGGGCTGAAGGTATCTTCATAATCAATGCCATACCTTTGCTTGAAGCCTTTTGCAACAAGGCGAACCTTATACCTGTCAATAGTGCCATCTGCATGCCGTTTGCTTTGATAGACCCATTTGCAGTCAATCAGGTTTGTGTTTTTATTGTGGGGAACAAGATGCCATGTTTTATTTTGGAGCAAAGCAGTGTGTTCTTCTTCCATTGCACGTCTCCAGTTGTGATCATTGAGTGCTTCAGAAAGATTCCGAGGTTCTCTTGTGGAGGTGAGCATTCCATATCTAACAGTGCCATCGGTGTAAATTTTCGGTTGTCGGATACCTTTTTGAAGCCGGGTGCATGGAGCAGCCACAGGAACAGCCGGCTCAGCAACCGGCACAGAAGATCCTACGGCAGGGGGCGGAGGCGCGCTGCGCTGCGGAACAACACGCGAGGAGGTTGTCGCGGCGGGTGGAGGCTTGTCAGCAACGTGGCGCGGCAGGAGTGGGTTGCGGGCCATTGCGGGACGCATGGCGGGGGCACCAGCCAATGTGGTGCCAGGGGAACGTGGCGACGAGGCCGCGCGGATAGGAGACGGCACCCGAGTCCCGCCCTCGGGTGGAGAGCCAGATCCTGCTGACATGCAATCAGCATCGAGATCCAGCACAGCTGGGGAACATTCTCCAGTATCAGCATCGGATTCAGCGCCATTTGTGTCATTGTCTTGAGTACCATGTTCAGACTCATTTTCTGAGGTCAATTCTTCACCAATTTCATTGAGGTTTGTTGCAGGAGCTTCATCTTGGGGAGTAGTAGTATCTGCAACAGCAGGAAGGACAATAGGAACAACGGGTAAAGGCATATAGTCATCAATATTAGCATCCCCATTTGTAGTTGGTGAATTGGAGGAGAAAAGAAGAATGTCATTTTTGAGCCTAGAACCGGCATTGGGATGAAGAGTGACAAAGGGAAGACATTTTCATCAAACACAACGTCCCGGGAAATATAAACTCGACCACTAGAAAGATCTAGACACTTGACCCCTTTGTGAAGAGGACTATATCCAAGAAAAACATAACGAGTGGATGGAAAAGCAAGCTTTCTTTTATTGAAGGGACGTAGGTTCGGCCAGCAGGCACAGCCAAAGACTCGAAGGGACTCATAGTTGGGTTTTGTGTTAAGGAGGCGCTCAACGGGAGTGTCAAAATTAACGACTTTACTTGGAAGCAAGTTGATGAGAAAAGTGGCTGTGAGGAATGCTTCATCCCAAAATTTGAGAGGCATAGAGGCATTAGCTAGCAAAGCAAGACCTACTTCAACGATATGGCGATGTTTACGTTCTGCAGAACCATTTTGCTGATGAGCATGGGGGCATGAAACATGATGAGTAATGCCAATGTTTTGAAAGAAGCCATTTAACTTTTCATATTCACCACCCCAATCAGTTTGCATAGTGATAATTTTCCTAGCAAATTTACGTTCAACAAATTGTTGAAAATTCAAGAAGACTTGATAAACCTCAGAACGATGCTTAAGCAAATATATCCATGTGAATTTACTGAAATCATCTATGAAGCTTACATAATATGCGTGTTTGCCAACAGAAAGAGGTGCTGGCCCCCATACATCAGAGAAAATCTGTTCAAGAGGAACAGTGGAAACACTAGTAGATGTAGGATATGGCAACTGATTACTTTTAGCTAATTGACAAGAATCACACACATAGGGATTTATTTCATGCGAATACGAAAGTTGATTTTTCCTAAGAACTTGCTGCACCACAAAGGATGAAGGATGTCCTAGGCGACGGTGCCATGTCGAGGAAGATGGCTTTATTGTAATGAAAGCTTGCTTGGAAGACTCGGTGGAGAAGGGCACTAATGGATAGAGACCACCATGACATGGGCCTTTAAACAGAATTCTCCGTGTTTCCTGATCCTTGATCAAAAAGAAAAAGGGGTGAAATTCAATGAAAACATGATTATCAATTGTGAACTTATGAACAGATAGTAAATTCTTTGAAGCACTAGGCACATGAAGAATATTTTTGAGATCAAAGGAAACATATGGGGGTGCGTAATATAGAATGACCAATATGACTTATAGACATACCGTTACCCTCAGCCGTGTGAACACGATCGCGTCCTTTGTATGGCTCATTGGTGGTGAGTTTGTTCGACTCCCCCGTGATGTGGTCGGTGGTGCCGGTGTCGGGATACCAATTGGTGCCCACTCCATAGGAGGCAGCATGAGCACTCTTGTCATTCCGACCATTGCGATCATCATCATCATCGGAGTGGTCATCTTGATAGCGCCACCAACAGTCACTTGCAGGGTGGCCGTGTATCTTGCAGATTTGGCATGTCACATCAACATATGGTGTGGGTGCACGGCTACGGCGACGTCCTTGTCCTCCATCATCACGGCGTCGTCCACCATCATCTCAACGGCGACCACCATCATCATCACGACGGCGACCACCGTCACCACGGCAGCCACCGTCATCACGGCGACCACCGTCACCACGGCGGCCACCATCATAGCGATCATAGCAATCACCGCGGCGATCTGCACCCCGGTTGTCATCACGGCCATGGTCATCACGACCACGGTCACCTCCTCGCGGGCGGGAATCACGCCCACGCTGAGCAACGTTTGCAGAAGAAGTGAAGGGTGCAGCCCCCTGGCTAGAGCTGTGAAGAAGGTCCTCGCGCTGATCATGAGCGCAGAGCATCCCGTACAGGTCATCGAGGGTGATGGCAGAGTTGGCATTGACGGCGTCAGCAAGGCCGTTGTAGGAGCTGTCGAGACCGTTGAGGATGTAGCTGAGTTGTTCATCTTCAGGAACAGGTTTTCCAACAGCAGCGAGCTTGGAGCAGATACTCTTCATCTTGGCGAAGTACGTCGGAGCAGAGAAGTCATTCTTCTTGGTGGTGTTGAGAGCGCCCCACAGGTGGTTGATGCGGGCACGAGACTAAGAGGCGAACATCTTGGTGATGACGCTCCAGACCTCCATGGTAGACCGGAGACCGATGACATGGGCGAGGATCTCCGGCGAGAAGGAGTTCAGGAGAAAGCTGAGGACAGCTTGATCCCGAGCAATCCAAGCAGTGTACGCCGGGTTGGGGACAACCTTTTTCTTCTTCTCGGAGTCCTCCACTTCCAGCAGTTTCGCCGGAGCAGCATCAGTGCCATCAAGGAGACCTTCGACCTGAGCACCATGCAAGGCCGGAAGGACAAGGCTTTGCCAAAACAAAAAATTCACACGGGTGAGTTTTTGAGAAGGAGGAGCACCGAGAGCAGCAGCCGTTGAGGGTGATGTTGAGGACGAGGAAGCCATCATTGCAGATCTTGAACTTGCAGTGGCCACGAAAGAGTGATCAGGCGGCGACAGGAGGTGTTGTAGATGTAAGTATTGTTTCGTGGAAGGCGGCAGCCGATGGGAGTCTCAGCAGCGGCAGGGGTTTTAGGGTTTTGTAGATTGTGTTGGGTATGGTGGCGGACAATGGGAGTCTTGGCGGCGGCGTTGATGTTTGGAGTTTTGGGTTGCAGCAGCGGCCAGGGAAGCTTGGTGGCGACTAGGTTTTTTTGGGTGTGTGGCGGCGGCCAAGAGATGGCGGCGACAGCTAGAGGGAAGAGGTTGGCTCTGATACCATGTTAACCTAACTGGGCGGAAACGATAGCCCTTTGGGGCTTCATGTTACATGTTATATAGGCGGTGGAATAGCCCCACCGCGGTGGCAATACAAGAGAGATACGGTGGGGTCGGTGTACTACACCGTACCCTACACGTATAGGTTTACATACTCTAACAATTCTAATAAAATATTGTAAAAAATAATATAAACCATATTATAAATATGTAACAATGATATAAAAGTAGCATAGATCATTCAAAAAATTATAGATGCGTTTTGGATGCATCACACTACGAAATGTTTTATCGACCACTTCATCAATATTGTTCATCATCAATTTGTGATTATCGACTACTAGTAGATTGTTCCGCTTGCATAACCTTAAGGATGCCGGATTTACCTCTACGGGTAAAATGGCTTCTTGTCCATAGACGGGTTCATATGTTGAGTCAATTTTGTAGCGACATGCCTTGAAATCATTTGCGCCACAAATTAAGCCTCAGACAAGATCTCGTGCCATCTTCTCAGACGAACTTAAATCTTATTGTTGATGAGCTTGATCAAAATATTGTTACTTGACCTAGCTTGTTCGTTGGCTTGTGCATATTAAGAAAATGAATCTAGCATCTTAATATTATAGGACTCGACAAAATCTTTCACTTATTTTTCATAGACAGAGTATGAAGAATGTTATCTATGTCTAATGTGCTTTGTAATGAACTAGATCGCCTCGCTATGGGTCATATTGCTTAGAGGTACTTTTTCATACCACTTAGTAAAATAAGGATTAGTCACCAACACAAACCGATGCCCTTTCGGGGAAGAAGGATGAATCATACCAACGTAATCTAGTCTACATGATTGGAACGGCCACATCTTGATAATATTATCTAACATGGTAGCTAGAGCCGACTGAATATCACTGAACTTGTGGTAAGTATCACATCCTTTATAACATCCAAAGCAATAACTTAACGTAGTCGGCCAATAAAATCTTGCATGTTTTAGTAACCACTTCATCTTGTGTGTTGGCTGATGAGTGACCCATCAACTTCATGTACCTCATCCCAAAGCAAAAGAAATACTCAATTTTTTATTTCTTCCAATTTCATGGTAAAGTTTTTAAATTTCATAAATTTAGTGTCTTCCTAACTTACGACTCTGTTATATATGATTTAAGTTAAGGATCAAAGTCAAATTTACCAAATTTGAGTTGATTTTGTATTATGGTGGTTGTGTGCTATATTGAATTAAAAAATAAAATTCTAGCCATAGTTCTGTGATAAAATCTGAGAAGACAACAAAACAAAACATAACATAGTGTTAAGTAAGAGTGGTGTGCAAGGAATTCTGTTGTCTAATATATCAAAGCCATAAGCGCGACACCTTGGAATGGACGATGTTGAGAGATGTGTATTGGCATTGGTTAGGATGGACGACCGAGTATGAATGAGGTGGCACGAATGGAGTAACGGTAGAAGGCCTCAAGGTTGGTGTAATTCAAAGTTGCACCGAGAACCACGTGTTTGGAGGTAAAAAAATAAAGATACTCATGCCTTCTATTTTTTCATGAAAAAAAAAAGGACGTGGTAGCTGCGCAGCAGAACAGAGGGGTGAGTAGCAAGTGAAGTAGCATCGTATCATCACAGGCGAGCAGTGCCGAAGCCGACAGCCGCAACGGCACGCGGCGATTTGACCGAAAATAACCATAAACGGAAAGTATTTCACAAAATAAACGTTGGCTCAAACTATTTCAGGAAATAACCCTTTTGTGTAGCGCCTCACGATCAGGCGCTATACTATGCGGTGTAGCGCCTCCGTGGAGGCGCTACACATCCTGCCAGCGTGGCGCCGGGGCCACACCCGTGGTAGTGTAGCGCCTTGATAGAAGGCGCTATGCTTCGCATTTGTAGCGCCTTGTAGGAAGGCGCTATGCACCGCATCCTTAAGCTGCGCGACGCCCACCTCCGGCCCTAGTGGCCACTTCTCACACTGAGGAGCACAGGCGCGTTAGGGTTAGCCGCCGCCGCCGGAGCACCTCCGGCCCGTGGTCCTCCTCCCCACCGCCTCCTCACCACCCCACCGAGCTGCTCCCACCAAGCTCCCCACCGCCTCCCCACCTCCCCACCGAGCTGCTCCCACCAAGCTCCTCCCAACCACGCTGCCGCCAGGCCCATGGACCTCCTCTGAGCTCCTGCTCCGCTCGTGGTCGTCTTCCCCACCGAGCTGCTCCACTCGTGCTCCTCACCCCTCACCGAGCTGCTCCGTCATTGCACGTTCCCCCACGGAGCTGCTCCGTCCGTGCTCCTCTCCACACCGAGCTCCTCCCCACCGAACCCCTAAGAGCAAGGTATGGGTTCAATCCCAAATTCATTTGCAAATATTTGATCTATATGTTTCACTCCGAATTAGTATATTTGGATGCAAATGTATTGCCTATTTGATTGTCTTTATGGAAGAATGAAATGTTTGTAATATGTTTAGCATTAGGATAGGCATAGTATGTATTGGTAAATTTTTCAGATTGGAGCAAGGAATGAGATTGTTGTTCATTGTTTGTAAAACATCAACAATATGGCATAGTTGCAATGCATATCATTAGGCCGGAGCGTTAAATTATCTTCTCAATTAGGCCATATCATTAGGCTAGTAGGATGGTATGGTTACTATTTTCCGTTAAACATAGTGTGTTGAACCTATTGTTTCGAATATGTAGGATGGTGTGGTTACTAAATAATCACTACGATGTGCAACACCGGGCCTATTTGATGGCGGAGAAGGGAGAGGTAATAAAATTACTTTTACACTTGTATCAATTTTCTATTGTTTGGTAGAAGATTATGTTGTAATTCTTCTATTTGCCTTATTGTTTTGCAGGAGCTTGTACCGTTGAAGATTCGGTCTCATGGGGTGTCGTCGGGTGATATGCCGTACGATGAGCGGTACACTGAGTACATCGAGAGGTTGGGCCTCCTCCCGTTCATCCAGATGGTTAGCCGGTCGACTCCTAATCTTAACCCGCCAGCCATCACGGCTCTTGTCGACCGGTGGAGGCCGGAGACGCACACTTTCCACCTTCGGACCGGCGAGATGACAGTCACCCTACAGGATGTTTCCATGATCTTTGGACTTCCTATCGAGGGGAAGCCTTTGTGCATGAGTACGGATTCTGAAGGGTGGCGCGCGCAGATGGAGGCCCTTATTGGTATGGCTCCTGAGGAGTCCGAAGACAAGAGTAAAGACAGAGTCCCAGCCGGCGCTACTTATGTTTGGATAGTGCAGAACTTCTCGCATTGCCCGGTGGATGCCGATGATGATGTGATACAGGCGTATGCTCGCGTGTACGTGTGGTATGTTATCTCTCGGACTCTTTTTGCCGATAGCGGTGGAATTACCGCACAGTGGATGTGGCTGAAGGCGTTGACCACCTTTGACTCCGAATGGAGTTGGGGTTCTGCTGCACTTGCCTACTTGTACCGGCAGGTAATATGTTGTTCGGCTTTAATTTACATTTCCATGTTAAACATGTATTAATTTAACCTTGTTTGCATTTATGTGCAGTTGGACGATGCTTGTCGTAGATCGGGCAAGTGTGGAATTGGGGGTCCTATGGTCCTCCTATCGATCTGGAGCTGGGAACGATTCCCAGTTGGACGCCCGCGAGAGGTGGGGTACCTTCCTTGGGCCGACTACGGGGATCACCCTCTACGGCGTCCCACGTGGGCATATAGGTGGGACGTAGTATCGGAGGCTCACAGCGACATCAATACCATGTACAAGCAGTACACCAACGAGTTTGATGCGCTTACCCCTGAGCAGGTTAGTATCTTTGTTTACATTTTGATCACATGATTTTGATCTTTCTCCAAAGTGATGGTTGTGTACTTCGTTGTCAGGTGGAATGGGAGCCTTACGGAAGTGGTGATGAGTTCGGGCAAATTCTGCATTTCCCGTTGAACCCGAAGTGCTTGGAGGAACAACGGTTGTGGCTGATGCGCTGCCCGTTGATATGTAATTGGGCGGTCGAGTTTCACTTGCCACATCGTGTGATGAGGCAGTTTGGGTTGTTCCAGGCTCACCCGGCTGTGTGGGTGGACACGGACCAGTCCCTTCGCGGGTAAGATACTAATTTTTTTTTGCTGTTCTCGCCTCAACATGGTGGTACTGATCGTGTGTATGTTTTCTATATGCAGGTTGGACAGAAAAAGACAGAGGAAGGTGAAGAAATGGGACGTATTTCACAAGAAATATGTCATCGACTTCGAGACTTGTGTGGAGAGGGCTAAGGAGAGTGGATGGGGCCGGCAAAGGGCGCACTGTCCAATTGCATTCAACAACTACATTCGATGGTTTCTTGAGAGTACGAGGGTGGAGCTATGCCCGGCAGCTTTTGAGGAGGAGATTTTGGAAGAGCCCACCGTGTTCGACGAACTTGCCCAGAGGGAGTACAACAGGCTCGTCAGGTCGGGCAACCAAATACCTTTTTCTAATGTGCTCAACTTTGTGGTAAGTGTTTGCTTTCCTGTTTTCCTTGTAGCACAAGTACCACTCTCTTCCTTGCATAACTTGTTAACTTTGTGTCAACCATAGCGCTCGGAGATAAAGGAACAAGCCGGTACAAGTGAGCAATTGTTGAGGACCGCTCCGGCGGGAGAAAAGGGTGAAGGTGCACTTCGAGATTTCGTGAAGGTACGTATGCTAATCTTGTGGACTTCAACATGGCCTATATGCACTTACTGATAGTAAGTCTTACAGCGGTCGGACATTCTCGCCCACCACGACCCCAACCGTCCATGTCGCCTCTAAAACGCTTTGTCTTGCGTCTTCCCCGTTTCATCACCTTCCAATCCTCATGGGGCCAAAGTTGAATTCCATGATACTCCGGCCATTGTGATTGGTCAAAGTATGGGTGAAATCTAGGTGCCCATGTCCTCTTGGTTATCAAGATAGAGAACTCGGACTCTCTCACGGTTAGCGGGTGATTGACATCGACATGTCGAGTACGAGCCGCCGTTAGCAAGTGTGAGCATGCGAGATGGAGCAACATTGGTCTCCCGCACGTGCAATCACAATTCTTGAGCGAGACCTTAAACGCCCGTCCTCCATGTTGGACACCATCGGCCGTGGTTCCTCCGGGCTCGTTCACTTGGTAAATCATCTCCTCATTATCATAAATTGTGGCAACTTGGGAGTCCGCCTTCCTTGATTCGAACTCGACGAACTCATCAACCTTAGGCGGATATTTCAACTTCTCCATGTGCTTATCCGTTTCAAGTGAGTAGTTCAAAAAGTACTCATTCAACTTGGTGAACGTGTATTGAACTATTGCGGTCACGGGCAATGCACGCACACCCTTCAGCACGTTGTTGAAGCACTCCGCCATGTTGCTTGTCATTTGACCGTACCTCCGGCCATCTTCATCATAAGCTCTTGCCCACTTGTTCCTTAGCTGAATGTGCCTATTAAGAAACTCTAGGCCCCCGGGGTTGAGAGATCTGTTAGCCAGCAATCTGTTGTACAAGTTTGCGAAACGCCGATCAGTGAAAGTGAGACAACAATCTTGAAGATCGTCGGCCAACTCCTTGCTCCCACATGCCCTATAGAAGTTGGAGCAAAAATGCCTCATGCACCAACGATGGTGCAAAGGAGCATGCCCGGGAATGTCAATCTGCACGGCATTGAGAATTCCTTGGTGGCGATCCGAGATGACACAAATTTCTCTTTGATGAGGTAACACCTTGGTTCTCAAAAGATGGAAGAACCACTCCCAATTATGATTGTTCTCCGCCTCAACCAAAGCAAAAGCCAATGGTAACAAACGGTTGTTTGCATCGTTTCCTATTGCAACCAATAGAGTGCCCTTGTATTGACCGGTCAAAAAGGTGCCATCAACGGAGATGACGGGCCTGCAATGTTCAAAAGCACGAACACATTGCTCGAATGTCCAAAATGCACGGCCAAATACTCGGACAATCTTTCCGTCGTAGTTCGTTGTTTCTTGCCCATATGGCTCAACCACATGAACCATGCCCGGGTTAGTGGCGGCCATGCCTCCCAACAACCTAGGTAGTCGATTGTATGCTTCCTCCCAACCACCGTACAACATCTTGAATGCGGCTTGCTTCGCCTTCCATGCTTTACCGTATTTGACCTTGTAGTGAAATATGGTTTCCACAAGCTCCATGACGCTCTTAATGCTCATTGTTGGCAGTGATGATATGGAGTTGGAAAGCCTATAGGCGATAAACTCGGAGGTGAGTTGTCGGTGGCCTTGTTTCGCATCCTTGCCATCAAGCTTCTTACCTCGACACATGTGAGTTGCCACACAACTAGAAATGTGCCATTCGGGTCCTTTCTTGAAAGGCACGAGACGCACAACCCATGGGCATCCATCGTCCAAGCATCGCACCGTGTAACGCTTCTTTTGGTCCGAGTGAACCACCTTAAACGGACGATGATACTTTACCGAGAACTCCTTGATCCATATCTTAAATTCCAATAAAGTTCCGAACTTCAAACCGGGACATATCCCATTCACCGCGTGATCCGTATCCCGGAAAGAAGTTGGCCTTGCTCCGAGTACTATACCCTTGCCGCCGTCAACCGTGGCTTCATCCGCGAGACTTATATCACGGAAAAGCGT
Source organism: Puccinellia tenuiflora (assembly GCA_012064385.1). NCBI lineage: Eukaryota > Viridiplantae > Streptophyta > Magnoliopsida > Poales > Poaceae > Puccinellia > Puccinellia tenuiflora. Next base: position 128,763 of record QRDG01000410.1, read on the forward strand.
AATACGATGATCACGGCCTAATACCTTTTTATGAGCTTCGGCCTCCTTGACCGTGAACCCCTCCTCATCAACTTCTTCATCGGGACCATCGTCATCCGAGTCCGATGCATAGCATCGAGTGTAAGGGATGTCATGATCCATACTCTCTTGCTCAAGGTATGTGTCATAATCTCCAACATTGTTGTCATGGAGGTCAACCCCATATGCATCATCGGCATACCCATCATCTTCGTGCTCATCATTTCTCCTCAATGCCTCATCTTGCCTCACTTCATGTTGGGAGGAAGGAGGTTCGATCACTTCATCTTCGTTCATCATTGGTGGACTCCGACCACAATGGTTCAAGTCCAAGTCCATATGAGCATCAACCTTCTTAGTGGCAAATAACTCAATAGACTTGTCTAGTGATTCGGCCACGGTCTCCTTGTATGCAACCCAACGAAGTTCCGAATTGATACGCAAAAACTTCCAACGTAGGTGCATACCATGACCCGCATTGTGTCTTCCCTCCAACTCTACAACATCACTTGGGTCCATCCAATTCAACTCAATCCTCACTTCATTCAAAACCTCGGCATAGTTAGGGCTACGCTCAAACACCAAGACTACCTCTTCCGGATCCGGTTCCATATTGCCCTTCAAAAAGGCGTCTTTGTCCACATGATGAACATGAACAATTCTCGACATTCCTAAAATAATAACAATCATATCGTAGAAAGTTAAATCAAACACTAGCATAACATACCATATCCATAACCTAACTATCCCTAACATACCATATCCATAACCTAACTAGCATCCTAACCCTAACGCTAGACATCATACTAATAACCCTTACCCTAGACATCATACAAGCCACCATTTGACCAACGCACCAACCGTATTAACAACCCTTACACAAAAACATGATAAAATTCATCATTTCTAGGGTTTTCAAGATTTAAACATAGATCCACCAAATAAAAGATTTCCATTGGTTCAAACATGGGGAAATGAGAGAGATTACCTCTAGCAACTTGAGGGATGTTGATTCACGGAAGAAATCTTCAGATTTGAGGTGGAGGGGAGAGGATTTGAGGGGGGGGGGGGAGAGAAGCCGCCGCCAGCACTTTGTGGAGGCCTGTCGGGTGTTGAAATGAGGTGCTAGGGTTTGTGGAGGCCGTCGCACGGCGACTTAAGAGTTTTCAATGTGTAGCGCCTTACAGCAAGGCGCTATACAGGCACATGTAGCGCCTCCGGCTGAGGCGCTATACTACGAAATTTTTTCACCCCCCGAGCGCTGCTCCAGCGATACCAACGGGGGAAACGGCTAAGTCAAAGTGTAGCGCCCCAGATCAAGGCGCTATGCATGTGTAGCGCCCGTTTCTAAGGCGCTACACTATGGAATATGATTGACATATGAGTTTAGCAACAACAATTCATCTAATTTTTCGAATACACAGCACAAATAGAACAATGGAGTTCCCGAAATACATAAACAAGGTGCCAACAAACACAAATAGTTCACTTCATACATAAACAAGTTGCCAACAACCACAAATAGTTCCCGAAATATGACAAGTTCTCTACGGACAAATTACGACTATATGTTTAAGACACGGGGCCATTTTCCCGAAATACGACTATATGTCTAAAACACGGGGCCATTTTCCCTTCTTATCACGCTGGATGTCTTGAGCCCGTGCTTCCTCCGCCCTCTCTCGCTTCCTTGTCCTCTCCGCTTCACGAGCCTCCTTGGCACGGCGCTTCCTCTCCTCCTCCCTCTTGTGTTGAATCTCTTCACGACGTTTGCGCTCTTCTTCCATCTTCTCTTGACGCTCCATCTCGAGCCACCTAGCCCTAATCTGCCTACGCTCAATTTCCATAAGAGCCAAGGTACTTTGGGGCTGCTCGAGATCTATCCAAGTGTAGTACTCACAAAGAGGAGGGGGAGACTACAAAAAAAAAAGCATACATTAGTCTTTGGAGATGAAATGCAAATGCGACATGATAATTGGTGATTAACGTACCGGTGGGCGATCATATGCATTTCTTGGACGTTCAGGAGAACGGGTGTAGTTGGGACACATGAAGAACCTTCTTCCTCTGGTGTCGGAATTCTCCGTGCACACTTTCACAATACATGGATCATTGCACCAACAAGTAGGAGTTTTCACCCCTTTGTCTTTACCTTCCAACCACAAATTGCTACGGTTCGCTTTTCGTGGCCTCCATTCTTGATCAGCACAAGGAGGCCTATCACTAGGCTCGGAGGAGGACATTTAACTAACCTATACATTTTTAAACATGCATAATCAATTTTCTAACATTGACAAATAAGTGACCTATAACTATTTTACAAATAAATAGTATACCTATCCTAATGGTAATGATATTACAAACATCCCATTATTTGCACAATTAAATCAAAATGAAATAGCCATTGCATTTGGATCTAAGCTTGAGTCAAGATATCAATCTATTTGGGGATAGCATCTACAAATCGGAGAGCACTAACACACTACAAATCGGAGATCACTAACACATGTCAATCTAGGATAGCATCTACAAATCGGAGAGCACTAACACATATCAATCTAGGCTACCATCCATAAAAACAAACTACAAATCCAAGGACAAATCATAGACAAATGGAGGGGATCGGAGAAGAATACCTCGGGGAAATATTTGGGGAGAAAATCCCCTCACTTTTCTTTCAAATCGGAGAGGATTCAGTGGGGGATTAGAGGAGGGGATGTAACACCGCCGCCGCCGCCGCCACTTCGTCCCTGCCCAAGCGTCTCGGATGGAATGGAATGGGCAACGTATGGCTCGGAAGAAACGGACGCGGGATTTAGGTCACAGGGCATAGCGCCTTACATCAAGGCGCTATGCCACTGCATCATAGCGCCTTACACAAAGGCGCTACACGACCACGATTGGGCCCCACGGACGCCACGCTGGCAGGATGTGTAGCGCCTCGCGCGGAGGCGCTACACCGCATAGTATAGCGCCTGATCGTGAGGCGCTACACAAAAGGGTTATTTTCTGAAATAGTTTGAGCCAACGTTTATTTTGTGAAATACTTTCCGTTTATGGTTATTTTCGGTCAAATTCGCACGGCACGCGATCTTTCTCCGTCCTCGCACGCCGCAGTTGGGTTCCGCCACCGGGGCGCACGGGCCAGCCTTTCCACCCGCCGCCCCCAAAAGCTGGTCGGTCCACACCCGCAAAACGCCGGGACACCCGTGATGATACTGTGGTTACGGCGTCAATCGTGCCGAGACGTACGAACGCCGGCCGTCAGTACAGTATATTCAGCTCCGGGCGGTGGTCGGCCGGCGCCGAGCTGGCTGCTGGCACGGTGGCGTTTGCAGCCTTTTCGGTTGTGTGTGTCTCCTGGCAGGCAGGCAGGCAGGCAGCTTCCTGACTCGACTTTTTCGAACGGGGGCTATACCCGATCCTGCGCTTCTGCCTGCCTGCCTGCTTTGAAGTCTGGTCTGCTGAATGGCACCACATCATGACTGCCGACTGCCTGCCTGCCTGCACAAGAAGCCCACAGCCTCACCCTGCGATGGTGTCTTCGATGAACGATCTGGCGTACTACTACTGCCGCTACCTTCTGTTTCACAGACTGTACGTTGTCGAGACCGGGGAATTCGACAACTTCTCTACAAACGGGCCAACCTTCTCTCGCTGCAAACGGAGAACGGCTTCAAGAGAAAGTAAATTGTCCAACGAATCGTCAAAAGGGACGAATTGCAAGGGCTTCTTCGTGTGGCGCCATTCTCCTGCGAGTTACCACGAATGTTCTCCACGGGAATCGTAAATAGATACTACTATTGAGCACGGGGTTTATTCCCCATCGATCATTGGAGGATGGCCGGAGGTGGACAGGGCTTTCCTAGCAGCTTCCCTGCTTGAGAAACGGTTTGCCAGACCACGCGAACGAGCATGATTTCCCGCTGATTATAACTCACTAGATGACCCGTTGCGCCGATTGGCGCAAATATCGGGCTTATGCTATAATTTAATTCCATAAGAAAAACATGATAGTCATCACCCTGAGTTAAAAAGAAAGATTGTTGTAATTAGCTGAGTGATTGCGATATCCATGACGTCCACAACAAAAATCACACCCAAACTGTAGCTATAAATACAGAAATAAAACGAGGGCTGAAGGAAGTTGATCCATGGATGAAGCCCGTGAATCACTTGGCAGAGTGCCCTCTTATACTTATCCTCTCCTTGTAGTTGTATCTACAAATGAAAAAAAACGATGGAAAGTAGGGAAACAGATATAAAGTGAATACTGGAAGCTCTCACAATTTCCCTATGTTGCATTTGTGTCGTCGCATCATTCGCAAAGGTATTATAAGCAATTTCTTGCAAAAGAATTCCAGCAAGAGCACCCCTGATTGTTTCAGCCTTGATTTTGTATCTGCGCCAGCAAAATAGCACAATGTTTCAGTACTAATACCCTTGAAACTCTACCTACCAATTCTGAAAACCATCACATTTGTGAAATGTATATTTGTTTCAGTACAAAAAATAACAAGTAGTGAGGCTAATATCTCTCCTACCACCTGAGATTCTTTGAAGGCAACAAATTATCTAAGGAGCAAATTATTAAGTAACTGTACAGAGCTAGCTGGTCCGACCTGGATTGTCAATTTAGTACCTAGGTAATTAGAGATAAAAGGAGTTATTGCTTTGATTGAATAAGAATATAAAAGTTTTAACCGACAAAAGACATGTAGGTGAATTGGATACAAGTTATGAGTGTATAATGTGCAAATTCTGGTTACTGTGAGGATGCTTTTTCTCAAAAAATAACCAATCAACGATTAAACAGGCACACATGAATCTTTTATTATCAGAGAAGTACCATTGATATCCTTTGTTTATTCCCTATAAGTATAGCTGATCCCCGAATAACGAAAGTGCCTGATGCAACATTAGTTTGTTTAGTTAGTCATGAAATAGGTTCTTACGGGAATGAGAAAATATAGTACATCAGTAAGGAATTTGGGAAAAACAGGATGCAAACCTAGGAAACATAAATTTAAATCTGATATGGTGCAGTATATGTTTCTTGATAATCTGCAGATAGAAGCATCACTGGACTGGTACATGACCCATTTTGTCTCCAAGTCCCATTGGTTTCCATTTGACTATGTAATGAAATCCACAAACATCCTCAAAATATTCATCTGCAAAACAAATCAAGATCTCAGCTCACACATAAGAATGTCCTGTTTTGTCTCCAGAAACAATAAAGTAAAAAAGTAAACAGAAATGGGCTGCATACATATTTTGCTTCCAACAAATAATGATATAGCCGTAGTAAGTGATAAAGCCAAATGGCATTCAAGGGGAAGATGGTGTAGACTTGGTACTGGAATTATAATTTGGCTAATTAAATGTGAAGTTAGCACCAGCTGCCCAAAAACATAGTCCTGCAAGACGTGAAACATGCTTAGGATGAAAGATTCGTTTGATCCGGTAAATAAATAGACTAAGGAGGCTCTTTTGTAGCAGTCTGGCCAAATAGAAGCAGTTATCACAAAATGATATGGGAATAAAAATGCCAAGGTATATGTCAAATCGCAATTTTAAACTCGGCCATATGCTAAGGGAAACAGAAGATGTGCATACGATTCTGTACCATTGGTAACTCATGCTTAAGCACCAATATTTCACAAATAAATGCTTTACAGGCAACCACACTAATTATTATATTACTCAGGAGAATTACGTGTTTTCTACTATGACCATTTCTACACTCATTTTCTGGTTTACCTGTTGAGAGCACGTGTTGTCTGTACCTATCAGGTATAAAATCCTTTTGGGGGATAGTAGGTTGTTGCAAAATTTCATTAATGGATCAGTAGAACCTGATGGTCCAAACGCTATGAAATAACACACACCAAGATTTTTAAAGGAGAAGGAAAATTTCCTTATTATCTGGCTTGCAGGGAGATTTCATTAACACATTTTGTGCATGAATAGCTCAAAAAACATGATATAGCATGTGATTAAGTTATTTGTTAGAACCTGAATTAATATCCAAGTAAAAAGGAGGGGGACCTAGCTAGCATAGTGCCAACATAATTATTTATCTTTTGTGGATTGCATCTTTGTGTCCATTCGTGTCTTGTGTAGACTTATAAAGGAGAACATTGAGATGTTTCCAAGTGGAATTTCAGTAAACTGGAGCATGCAAAACTGCTACAAAGCAGCAATGATGGATATCCGAAAATAGTATTATCAGTAGAAGCCATGGTTTGGACTGACATATTTTTAGACTGGAAAATAGCTATTATGTATGCTCACTTAAACCATCGCCAGATCGTGTAGAGAACAGGGCAGGGCCGTCTAGAAAAAGTAGTAGGGATGAGACCTCCGCGTGGTTGAGCAAGGCAGGTGCGTAGAAAAGAAACAGCAGCAGCACAAGTGGTCGAGCAGGGTATTGAGGCAGCAGGGTCAAGAAAGGGATGCAACAGGGAGTGGTGGCTAGGGAGAGGGCGGCGACCGGCCCAGCTCATGCGCCTACGATTTAACCACCCACGTCTCTCGCTGCCCCATCACGCCAGCGCCCACGCAGTTGTGCGAGGAGGAGGGCTTCTCCAGTATTTGTGATGATTCCTTTTAGAGGGCATGGTGGGGTCAATCATGTCTCTCTTTAATGGTCTTACCACGAAAGCTGTAGATTAACTAAGGACATTGGAATGCGATATAGTCTCTAATGAAATTCACAGGAATTATGGAAGCAAGTACTACAGGAACTACTCTCACCTGTTTTGGCTCAAGGTCCAGTCTCTGATTCCATGAAATTGTTTGCTCAGATGAATCATGGACCGCATCAACTGAATGTTAAAGAAGAGTGGCAGTATTCATTTTCTTCTTTCTGCAATACATTGAAATTCAGAGTTTCAGACACTCGAAAAGGGTTTCAGAAAAATGAAGCAAAACAATATCACTAAGAAACATATAAAAACAAACGTAAGCTTGTTTTTTCAACAGAAGGTCCCATTGCAGATGCAAGACCACTAATCTTTCATAAGGTTGACATCACTATTTTTTACTGTCTTTTAAGGCAGCCTCTTAGCGTAGTGAACTATTGTGAGCTTATGACCACCTTAGTTGAGATGTAAAATTCTAGCAAATGAAGAATATGCATACAGTGATAATTAGGGACAGATTCAAATGTATAATTCATACACAAAAGTGTTATCTTTGTCCGTCAAAACCAAGAATGTAAATTTACGTATGGCCGCCAAGCACAGAAGATTATATGCTCATCAATTAAAAAGCAAAACCAAGTAAAAGATCTGCATGGTCACAGGGCCAAACCAAAGTTATTAAGCATCACTTTTTTATAGTCACAGGGCTATGGGTTTTTATAGTGACTTCACAAGCTTATTGGGTGAACAATTGGAGTGCACACCCTGAAACATGTTCAATTTCCAAATAGAAATTTTTTTGTTTATCTGTAATTTTAAATCGATGTGTATTGTATTCTTCATAAGCACACCGAGAGCTACAGAATCCATAAACTTGCCGATATAGTTTAAGTTTCAAACTTCTCTGCACTTATTAGAGCCAAATGAGCACACCACAGGACAAAATATTTAAATGGGCGAACAGAATATAGAAATCAGATGAAAATCATGCATTTAGGTAACATATCATCTAACACGGACATAATACCAGCAGCTAAGCATTTCCACGAGGATGGCATCACAATAAATCTAAAACCTAAAACATACTGTCAGCAGTTAAGAGATGATTATCCACTAATAAGTGCTTTACGTGCAAACCATTAGAGAATAAAGTGTGCCAGTTTAACTCATTTGGTGAACAATTGGAGTGCACACCCTGAAACATGTTCAATTTCCAAATAGAAAGTTTTTTGTTTATCTGTAATTTTAAATCGATGTGTATTGTATTCTTCATAAGCACACCGAGAGCTACAGAATCCATAAACTTGCCGATATAGTTTAAGTTTCAAACTTCTCTGCACTTATTAGAGCCAAATGAGCACACCACAGGACAAAATATTTAAATGGGCGAACAGAATATAGAAATCAGATGAAAATCATGCATTTAGGTAACATATCATCTAACACGGACATAATACCAGCAGCTAAGCATTTCCACGAGGATGGCATCACAATAAATCTAAAGCCTAAAACATACTGTCAGCAGTTAAGAGATGATTATCCACTAATAAGTGCTTTACGTACAAACCATTAGAGAATAAAGTGTGCCAGTTTAACTCATTTCAATACCGTACAGTTGAACATAAACAAAAATATTAACAGCTAGACAAAGACACACCTGTATGGTTCATCTCCATTAGTAAATCTTATGCTCGGGACAGATTCAAATGTATAATTCATACACAAAAGTGTTATCCTTGTCCGTCAAAACCAAGAATGTAAATTTACGTATGGCCGCCAAGCACAGAAGATTATAGGCTCATCAATTAAAGAGCAAAACCAAGTGAAAGATCTGCATGGTCACAGGGCCAAACCAAAGTTATTAAGCATCACTTTTTTATAGTCACAGGGCTATGGGTTTTTATAGTGACTTCACAAGCTTATTGGGTGAACAATTGGAGTGCACACCCTGAAACATGTTCAATGTTCAGCCAACATAAACATCTAACTGTTGAATAACACCATTTAAATGTATAGCATCTGAAAACAACAATTTGGCTTGAGGTGAGCATGCCTTTCTTGGTGTTCCCATATTTCCACTTCTAAAACACACAATGCAAGTACTATATTATAACAAAACCAAGTCAGAATAGAACAACAGTGACTTCCCACAAATAATGTGCACCCATACCTGGAAGCAACGCCTACTATTACCCACAAATAAAACTTATTTCTCATAGGTTGTTTACCTTTTGAGCCTGAAATTAGAGAGGCACTGAGTTCTTAATGACATGTATCATATTATTGGCCACTCCTCTCAAGTATCTGCATTGAGAGGCTGTTTTGAGCAAACAACGCCACCTCATGTCGTGTCGTTGCACTGATACCGTCCCCAAACGATGGTGGAAGACCTTGGACCTGCAGGCAGGTAAGAATGTCAACAAAAATCAAAACGAAATACAATAATTAGTTATCCCACAAATGAAAGCTCCACCTAATATTACTCACATCTTCATTTGAAAAGGAACATCAAAAGCTAAACCAATACATGATTAACCATATCCAGCAGGGAAGGAAATCAAGGTATCAAATGCTAGTTCATGGGTAAAATCATCACCAAGAATTCTGTAGGGTCGAGGATCCCCACAAGATAGAGGGAAATGTCACGAGAAACAGTGGAACAGAAAAACAATCAAGGTTTCACACTTCTGCATCAAATTCATAGTTCAAACAAAGGCAGTAGCCAAATTCAGAGTTCAAAAAAAGGCAGTCACCATTATTAAGCTGAAAGAAAATGGAAAAACTTTTGTGCACACCATAAGCTAACAACGGAAGAAGAAGCAGAAATGAATAATATACCTGATAGCTGATACCACTTTGATAACTATTGTTTGTTGAAAGATACATTTTTCAACACGCAATCGAACTGCGGCAGGAATCATTCTGTTAGATGATTAAGCCAAGAAAAAGCAGAGAAGGCAACTATTACTGATTACTCACAGCCCATTTCCCTTTTAACTACTTTTACCATTTTCACATAAGAACATATACACAAGGCAAATAGTAGCATCATTCAAATCCATCTCTGATGCAATATTTTTTGGTCGAACATGGCTCTAGTACACTTACATATTGAGTGAATGATTACAATATTCAGTAAAACCATGCATGCTTGTGCTTCTAGTAAATTATTTCCTCACACGAAAGTGTACTGACCTTGGTCTTCTTCTACAGAAAACTCCCTCTCAGATTTTTCTTTATTCTTTTATTCCACAAACCTGCACACACGGTGTTTAGGAAAAATATCAGTGTTCAATCACTTGAGAACTTAACTGAAAAAATACTGAAAAAAGGAGCCTTCTTCAAAAAATGAACTTGGTGCTACAAACCATACAAACTTTCCAGGGAACTAAAGGGGCAGAATATTGTACATGCTTCGCTACAAAAAATAATTCTACAGGATTTGGTACAAAGGAACTTCCCAAGGGAACTACAGGGGCAGATCATTCTACTTGCTTTGCTACAAAGAAAATTCTACAAACAAGCATTATTCTAAAAGAACGACCATGGAAGAAATACAAATATGCTGGAGATGCAAGGAGGCCAAAAGATACGGACCTTTACTGGGACGATCGTAGAGGAAAAAAGGAGCCTTCTCCATGACCAGCAAGACAGGTTCAGTACAGCCTAGAAAAACAGTCATGTTCCAAGCGAAACAAACACAGCAGCACAAAGCGAATTAGAGGCGGGCATTTCATCAAACACGGTAGGCGCAGGCAGAGAAGAAGTGAATAACCTAGGAGAAAGATGCAGACCAACCAGAACGCTTAGGCAAAAAAGACCGACCAAGAATCACACGACAAGCCTAAACCTGCAATGGAAGGAAAAAAAAGAAGGATTAGCCAAGAGTAATCGAGAGCAGAAGACATAGAGACCAAGAAGGGATTAAATCACAGGAAAAGAAGGCAACCACGGTACAACTTGTACTCCTCCCGTGTCCTCTTGTTGGTGAGGGGTCGCAGAGCAGCCGAGCAGCACGAGGAGGGGCGGCGTGGGGGAGCCCCGCGGTGGCGCTGGGTAGAGGAGGAGGAGGAGGGGAACGATGGGAGGAGAGGGAGGTGCGTGGCGGGGCGACGTGCGCGCGGCCAGCCACCATCAGCCACCAGTCAGAATTGAGGTGGGTTGGCGGAGGCGCTGCTACTACCGGTGCCTCCCACCTAGGCCACTGAACTCAGATCGGGGACGTGCTTCTTGTACCTCGTCCATAGACACGGAGAAGAAATAGTTGGGAAGGATTGGAGATAGAGGACAGGGACAAATATCGGATTTACCTGTACAGAAGGAGCTCACCAGCGCCGAATCCACAGACCGAGACGCCAACGAGCCGAGCGCCCGCGGCCGCCGCCGTTCGGGCCGTGGTCCTCCTTGCAGCCTCGGCCCCGCAGGCTCTGCCCGAGTCAAGGCCAAGGTCGCCACCCGTGCCGACCGGCCGTACCCAGACGCCGCTGCGCAGCCGCGAGCCACGGCCTCGCCTCCGCTGTCTGGGGCCGACCTGCTGCTCCCGCTGAAGGGAGACGACCGGCTGCTGCCGCCTCCACGCGCCAGGAGAGGATAGGGAGGAGGTGCTGCTGGGTGAGGAGCTGGAGGAGGAGCAGCAGCAGGCCCACGGCGGCGGCGGAAGTGCGAGGCGAGGAGGGATGGGCGCTTTGTGGGGAGGGGAAACGAGGACACGCGGTTGAGGACGGGTGGGGATTGGGTCTAGGGTTTTCACCGCCGACAACCGAAACGGAGCGACGCGGACACTGGTTTGTTGTGGCCTCAGACGCCAGGACCCATGTGATAACTCGTCCCACCAGTCATAGACGTTTTCAACAAAGCACGAAGTGAAGAAAAAAACACCCATCGGACGGCTGCAGTGAAACGCGGGATGCTGAAAATTACTGTTTCAGTCGATCGAAGGGCCAGGAGCAGAAGTGCACGCGAGAGGGGCTGAGGAGCCGGGTCATCCACCATCCTTTATAGGAAGGAATTTCTGTCATAGTAAAAACTAAGTGACAGATTCCCCCAAAAGGGCAAAAGAGGGGGTTGCATGGAGGCAGCCAGGCAGGGGAGTAAACGATCATGATGATCATGATCGTTTATGTGATTTTTATGCATAATTCTGTCTTAGTTTTAATTAACATATCTAAGGTACATATATCTCTCATTTTCTTATTTAACAAGGAATTATAGCATAATTTTATTGGAATTGACCTACTTCAATAAGCTCCATATATGCATGGTACACATACGATATCATGACAAAGAATAGTACATATTTTAAACTTGAGAAATGTTAAGTAAGCTTAGCCATAGAAGATGCTGAAAGATATTGGTGGGTTTCCTTTTGACAAAACCAAAATAGATCCAACTTCTATCTCTATCCTAATGTTTTAGTGTGTTGAGGATTATATTATTTGAACCATAGCCACTGCAAGTGGAGTTCGGGCTTCATTTTGCCCAATTTTTTGAAAATATTAAAATCCGTTTCAAAAAATTATGAACAAAAATCCTAGATGTACATAATTGAAACTCTACTAGTGTGTAAAAAACAATAAAACTAATTTTTATTTTAGGCTGAGAAAAAATACAAAAGTGTGGGCCTGGGTCCGGTGAACATGGCATATTTTGAAAACCTAAAATTTGTCAGATTTATCATTTTTGTGTACCCTATAATATAATTTTTTTCGTATTGATTTAACACACAATTAGAATTCATAATTATGCACATGTACGAATCTTCTTTTTTTTTGAACTTTTTAAACTTACAAATGCTACTTTTTATTTATTCGGAAACTGAAGCCCCCGAACTCCAAAACACCTTCAAAATCGACTTATAGCATCCTACTTTTTTTTGCAGGTATAAAAAAAGAATACAAAAGCTACTCCCTCCGTTCCACAATATAAGATGTTTTAGCATTTTTCTTTCCATCCGTATCTAGACATATTTTAGTGCAAGATTCATTTGAACCTTACACTAAAACATGTCTAGATACGGATGGAAAGAAAAATGCTAAAACATCTTATATTTAGGAACGGAGGGAGTAGTACGAAAACAATCTCTATGTCTTTAAGAATGTTCATTGTGCCATTGTACATGTACTCGTTGCATTTCCCATTTCAATACACCATGCACCAAAAATGATGCGCCCCGCTCCCAAAAAGCTCTATATATACACAAGACATGCCGGGCCGACCCAAGGCACTCCCTTCATCATAACTGTCTCAGAGCGAAACGAGACAGAGCAACCACGCGCGCGCCTCCTCCTCCCGCCCGCATCCACGAAGCAGAGCCGCAGCCGCAGCCGCAGGCAGACGCGCGCCGGCGACGGGAAGAAGAAGGCGGCGGCAATGGGGAACAGCCTGCGGTGCTGCCTGGCGTGCATGCTCCCGTGCGGCGCCCTGGACGTCGTCCGCGTGGTGCACCTCAGCGGGCACGTGGACGAGTTCACCTGCCCGCTCATCGCCTCCGACGTCCTCGCCGCGCACCCCAGCCACGCGCTCACCGCCGCGGGCTCCGCGGGCGCCGCCAGGAGGATCGTCATCGTGTCGCCCGACTCCGAGCTCAGGCGCGGCCGCATCTACTTCCTCATCCCCACCACCACGGCGCCCGAGCTGAAGCCCCGGAAGCAGCAGCACGGCGCGTGCCCGGCGGCCCCGGCCACGGCCAAGACGAAGAGGCGCCACGGCCACGGCCACCGCAAGGGCGGCGGCGCGGTGGCGAGCACGGCGGAGCAGGACAACTACCTGCGGGAGCTCCTGTCCGAGAAGCGGGAGACGGGCCACCGGCGGCGCCGCAGCAGTAGCGGCCGCGCCGGCGTGTGGCGGCCGCGGCTGGAGAGCATAGCCGAGGAGCCCTCGGACTAGCCAGCAACACTGCTTCGTGTTTCGATCTTCCGTTGTGAATATGATGAAATTGGTCGATCGATGAGGAGGCTTTTTGGTTCTCCGACAGCTCGATCCGCTGAAGTCGATGGGGAAATTGAAAATGGAAAGAACGTAAGATCTGTAAGTTGTACGAACAGAATTTAGCCTGGGGTTTGGGTGGTTTGTTTATTCCCAAGCTGTTCGACTTGTTTGTTTTGGGTGCCGGGCTCATGAACCCACACTCCAACAGGGGCTATAACAAAGATTAACACTTCATCTACCTAGTAGAGAACTAATTGTCCAACGTTCCCGATTCATGGCATGAAAACAACACGACTCTCGGACTGGCGCATCTGGAGTAGGAAGGGCATCTCCAACGGGCTAATCAAAATGGACATGAAATGGTTATCTTGCGTCCGTTTTTTTCGTCTGTTTGAGTCGCCAAACGGACAATACGTTCGTCTCTGTCTCACCTTTTCTGGCTACTGTATCCAACAAGGCTACCCATTTCGTCCGTCCTAACCGTTATTTTTTCTTGAAATCATATTGGTCCCATAATTTTACAACCACATTCAATAAACTAGTCACATAATTTACAATCAAATTGAATAGAATCACACAATTTATTACAACCAAATTAAATAAAAGTGTAGCTATTAGGGCAAAATCTTGGTTTTTAAAATGAGACTACATATGCTCAACCAAATCGCTTTGAAATTGGTTGTGAGTTTCTATATCATGCATCTCATTATGAAACTGCACCGTGTATCGCTCCACCCTGTGGCCAACCAAATCACCCTGAAACTACTAATCTTGGTCGTAGATGTTGTCATCAGCTCATCCTCTATAATCATGGTGTGCATGATCACACAAACAGTCATTACCTTCCACATAGTGTTTATGCTCCATGTGGTAGCCATACGAAAGCGGTGTCGGAAATTTGGCTGGATATGTTGGCTTTGTGCGATGGAAGTAATCCAACGCTGCTACACGGCAGGGGACCGAGCCCGTGAACATTGGTTGATGCCTTGCAAGGTGTTCGTTGATGAGAAGTATAGCGATCAAAACATCACTATCATTGTCGGATGACTCATGCGACGACGATGAATACAACATGTTATAGTAAAAATACTCATCCGAGCTATCAACTATGTGTGGTGATTCGTACCTCGAGCAAACGACCAAACACCTTGTTGGTGTTGTTGGTCATGGTGGTGGACGATTCTTGGACTGTCTCCCGGCTGTCCAAGTCGGAGTCGGTGGTGCCAGAGTTGGTTGTTGTTGCACCACGAGCTACACCTTCCGAGCAAGGGAATGGAAACAACTCCAGTTGTGGTGGTGGTGGCTGCAGGGCCTGCGAACTGTGGCTGTGGTCGTGGACCAGCGAGGGGCTAGGGTCTCACATAGGTGTCGGCGGGAGGCGTGCCGGCTGGCGGGGGACTGTCGCGGGCCGGCGGCACCGAGGGTGGGATGCAGCTCGGGTGAGAGGGACTAGGGATAGAGAAGACAAGGTGGGAATGTGTCATTGGTGGGCATGCCAGGGATAGGACTCCGCGGGCGTCCTCGCGCGTCCGTAGACTATGCAAACCCGTCTCAAATTTAGTCCGAAAATGGGTCCACACAGACAGAAAAACAGATATCTATCCGGTTGCTTTGATGTTTTGGTCTACGATTTTATCTAAAATGATAAATACGGATCGTGCCGGATCAAACGGGTCGGCGCGTTGGAAATGTTTAACCTTAGAGTTTTTTTCATGAGACAACCGGGACGGGCTGTTTCCCGCTTAGATGCTAATGACATTCTCGACAGATAGTACATGCAAAAAGATAGTGGTAAGAAATTACAGCAAAGTGTTGATGTTTTATTAACTAATGATTCTACCAGCCGGAAAGATTCGGCTCTGAGACGATGTTCACTGCACCAGACGTTCAGACTTTGCAGCCCGTCAGGTCATCTAGTACTGGAGCAATTAACGCTTAGTTCAGGTCAAACGAATGTACAGGCTCACCGGGATGGCGCGACGTGTCGACTACGGCGAGCATGCACCGCACGGATCCGAAATCGGCGACGAGCTTGTCTCGCTGCGGCCCGACCGGGTTTATGCCCGGCAAAATGGCCAGCTGTAGAACTAGTGTACCGTATGTACTGCGGCTTCCTTCCTTCAGGCAAAATGTTTGTTGACTTGACTCGACTAACAATATTCAAACTTTCAAATCTTGTTAACACTACATGATTACAAGTTTTCACCGAGAAGAAATGGCAGTCAGCTAGTCTTAGCTGCTGCAAAAAAAACATTAACTGGCTACTGTACTGTCTTATTTCCTATATAAGCAAAGCAAAAAATCTTTTCTAAGTTCCTGCCCTGTGAAAAGAGTTAACTGAAGGCCACCATTTCGGCAGCTACTAGAGCATGCTCTGGCCTCCAAAAAAATAAACTAAACGTGACAGGACCTATCCACACAGACACAGTCCAATTTTTTCTGAACAATTCTAAAAAATTTAGTTACCCATTTCTTGCACATTGGCTTCCATGTTTTCGGTCAGAACATGAGCGACTGGCCGAAGAACATGTCGTCTCTGGGCTCGTCCTTGGCTCTCGAGGCGTCGTAGCTGGAGTACATTGCGTCGTTCTGCTGCTGCATGGTGCCGGAGTAGGGCGCGTTGTATTCGAACCCGGACAGTGCGAACCCGCTGGTATCCTCCGGCTGCGGCGGTACGCCTCCGCCGAACCCGTCGGGACGAAGGCTGGAATAGCCGGCGCCGCGCTGCATGTAGCTGCTCGAGGCCGGCGGCATCGGCGCGGCGCGGTAGCGCGCTGCTGCGGCGGCGCTCCCCCGCAGGGCGGGCACGTCGTGGTTGTGCTTGCCCTCGTAGGTGGTGACCACGGCGCGCAGGTCGTGCGACGCGCGCTCCACGTGCTTCCGCACGGGGCAACCCGTCGTCGTGCACTTGTAGTAGCTCCTTGGGTTCGGGTTGCCCTTGACCACCTTCTGGCCGTACTTGCGCCACCGGTAGCCGTCGTCGAGGATGTCGATGTCGCTCATCGTCTGCACCACCACCCTCGGCTCCCGCACCGTCCGGTTCCCGGCCACCGGCATCATCCCGGCCTCACCGTCGCCGTCTTTCCTCCACCTCTTGGAATCCGGCTCGTCCTCGGCGAACTCTTCACCGCCGCCGAACTGTCCGGCCAGCGCCGAGCTCACGCCGTTGGTGTCGTCGTCCCCGTAGGACGCCGACGAGTTCTCGGGCGTGCCGGAGAGCGCGTCGCTCGACGCGTCGGGAGCCGCGTACGACGACGACGCGGATCCGCCGCCGGAGCCCCGGCGCGGGTTCTGCGGCTTGGGGTGGTTGTGCGTGCCCTTGTAGACGATCTCCGTGACCTGCCCGTCCGGCGCCTGCTCCACCTTCTTCTTGGTGGTGCAGCCGGCGAAGGAGCACTTGTAGTAGCTGCGCGGGTTCTCGCTCCCCTTCATCTGCTTCTGCCCGTACTTGCGCCAGTTGTACCCGTCGTCCGACGACGGCCGCCGGCTCTGCACGCGGCCGTACCCGCCCGCCCCCGACGACGACGACACCACCGGGGCGTTGTACCCGACCATATCAGGCGCCTCGAATGGCGTGCTGAAGCTCGCCGGCCTCGTGATCATGCCGTCCATGCCCGCGTCTTGCTGGTAGCTCCACGGCTGCTGTTGCTGCTCGCCGGTGTACGAGTCTTGTTGCCCCTGCAATATCGCAATACTAGTATTAGACGTCACGTACGTACGTGGATATGCACGATTGGTGCCGTGGCTTTGACTCTAGCTTAGCTAGAGCCTTAGAGTAGGACAAGGTTGACTATTGCGTTTGATTTTGTAATGTAACAGAAGGTGAGTACGCGACACGACATGGCCTATGTGGTCATTGTGAGGTCAGCGCTCGGCATCAAGCGGTATGAATAATGTAAAGAGAAGAAATGTTTAATAGATCTGCAAAGAGATAATGTGTATGCGTTCTATCGCAGTCAACGTATGCAATAATGCAAATGTCGACGTTCTCTTAATTAGCTTTGCATTCACAAACATCGATCAGATAAGATTTCTTACCAGCTGAGTCATCGGCATGGACGACAGGAGGAAGGAAGACGCCGTCGTGTTGGTTCCGGCCATCGCCGCCGGGACCGTCGCCGTCGTCTGGAACGTGAAGCCGGAGTACTGCCGCCGCTGCTGCTGCTCGTCCTTGACGACGCTTCCCAGCTGCAGGCCGTCGTCCTCCGGCGCCGTGCCCATCCAGTTGAACGGCTGCGACGGGAATGAGCCCGTCGTCGGCGATGGGAACAACTGAAACAGACACACAATTCACGTCAGCCGCAGGCACAAAAGCATGCTTAGCCACCGCACATATGTATCGATCGGCGTCCATTCTGGAGTTGCACGCACGCGCGCGCGCACAGGTCTCTGTGCTTACACTGGGGGTTAGGAGGATCGGCGAGTCGAGGAAGCCGGCGGACATGTTGTTGAAGTACGAGGACGGCGACGCCGGCGGGAAGGAAGACGGCGGCGTCATGGCCATGGGGTTCGGCAGCCTTGGTCCACCGATGCAGTCTCCAGCAGAGAAGGCGGGAAGACGAGCGCGCCACGGGTCTGCACCGGAGCTAACTCGCAGCGGTCGAGGTCACCGGCGGCGAGGAAGGAAGGAAGAGGAAGCGCGCACAGCCGGAATGGATTGACGGTGAGCGGTGACTCTCCAGAACGGGGCTGTCTGAGGCTTATATAGAGGTTTGAATATTTGACCGTGGACCGGTCAAAGCACCGGGCCTTTGACTGGCGGCTGCGACCTGGGAGCTAATAGAAACGTACCCACCAATGGGAGTGCGTCGAGTTGCTCAGCTGGCGGCACCGTGGGACCTCGTTGGAGGAGGCGGTGCGGAGGTGGGTAAGTTTTTTGGTGCGCAGAGGGAGTGACGGCCGTGGATCGTTTCTCTGACTAGTTCCTGTCGTTGGGGATCATGAGCTGGGCCAACCACAATGTGCTGAACTGCTGATTTGATTAGTCAATTTAAGCGATGGCATCAGTACAGTGATTTGCGGCGAGCAGGAGGCATGCCTCTCGAAGTACTCTATTACTTAAGTTTAGTTAACTAAACACCTATTTCTGGAAACTTATATGGCTTCCTGGCTTGAAAATTGTAGCTGAATGTTGCCTTTTCATATCTTCCTTTGTTTTTCTCTTTGTTCTTGTACGACTGTGATTTCTTTCAGAGTTAAATACATGGTGCACCCATAAACTTATCTTGGATGTGCAAATACTCCCTCCGTCCGAAAATAAGTGTCTTAGATTTGTCAAAAAATGAATGTATCTATATGTGTTTTATGTCTAGATACATCCATAGTTGGGAAAATCTAAGACACTTATTTTTGGACGGAGGGAGTACCTCCATCATAAACTTAGAAAGTGGGATGTAGTGGCCCTTAAACTTGTATTACGGTGTAGAAAACATCAGATTAGTCCAAATTTTCACAATCAGCAGGCACGTTTGGAGCGGTCAGGCCTTTAATTTCGCAAACAAAAACAATCTCGACAAAAATTTGTGTTTTGGTCTAAGATAAGTTTGGCCGGGAAAATTTGACAAAATGTTTAGTCTGGATTATTTTTAAATAGCATTTCATATTCATTTTTAGTCTGGATCATTGATGGAAGCATCACACGCACATATGGCTATTTTACATAAACCCCTACTTTTCATAGAACTCATATGACGGTTCTCGCTTCGGATAAAATGTTGGAAATATGCCCAAGAGGCAATAATAAAGTTGTTTATTATCATATTTCATGTTTATGATAAATATTTATTCTCCATGCTATAATTGTATTAACCGAAAACATAATACATGTGTGGAATATAAATAACAAAGTGTCCCTAGTAAGCCTCTATTAGACTAGTTCGTTAGTCAAGGGTTGGTTAAGGTTTCCTAACCATGTACTTGTTATAGTCACTTGATAACGGAGTCATATCATTGGGAGAATGATGTGATGGACAGACCCAATAGTAAAGCATTGCAATTGATCGTGTCACTCAGTTTTATTGCAACCGCTTTTAATATATGCCAAGTATAGTTTCCTTAGACCATGAGATTATGTCACTCCCGTTTACTGGAGGAATGCTTTGTGGACATCAAACGTCACTTCGTAACTGGGTGATTATAAATGTGGATTTCAGATATCTCCGATGGTATATGTTGGGTGACATGAATCAAGAGTGAGATTTATCCTTCCATGTGACAGAGAAGATATCTTTGGGCCCTCTCGGTAATATAGTATCAGGAAGTTTGCAACCATGTGATTAAGTGGTAATCACGAAGATCTTATATTATGGACGAGTAAAGAGAACTTGCCGGGTAACGAGATTAAACTAGATATGGTGATATCGACGATCAAATCTCGGGCAAGTAAAATATCATGAGACAAAGGGAATCGTATACGAGATTAATTGAATCTCCGGCATCGTGGTTCAAATCGATAAAGAACTTCGTTGAATGTATAGGAATCAATATGGGCATCCCGGTCCCGCTATTGATTATTGATCGGATCATGTCTATACGTTCTCGAACCCGTAGGGTCACACACTTAACGCTTCGATATAGCTAGGGCTTATGTTGAGATATTTGATGGTATGAATGAATATTGATTTGGAGTCTCGGATGAGAACCTAGACATTACGGGGAGCGCCGGAAGAGTCCGGAGAATAAAATTCATATAAGAAAAGTGGTTTCCGAAGGCGTCGGAAAAGTTCGGCAATTTTCCGGCAGGGTACCGGAAGTTTCTAGAAGGTTCCGGAAGGTTCCAAAGTGGGACACACCTGACCTCAAGGCCAACATGGGCCGAGGGGAGGTGCAACATCCCACTTGGGCTGGCCGCACCAAGCCCCAAAAGGCCCATGCGGCTAAGGAAAGGGGAGGGGAGGCCGAACCCTAGGAGGACTCGGCTTGGGAGCCAAGTCTCCCCTTGGCCGCC